>MJUU01034694.1:28316-44656 GCA_002080025.1 Modiolus philippinarum
ATTTCAAGCTCTTTTGGATAAATAAGATGAAGAAAATCACCAAAGCGAGGGTTGTTTAGTGATAAAATATCATCTATGTAACGGAAGCTGAAATTGAAGGACTGGGCCAGTTTTTTAAATCTATTTTGAAGAAGCCCTTCAATGAATTCAGCCTCATAAGAATGGAGAAACAGATCGGCTAAAAGAGGTGCACAGTTTGTGTCTATTGGAATTCCAATGGTCTGTTGAAAAACAAGTCCTCCAAACTGGACAAATATATTGTCGATCAAAAACTATTTTTATCACTTCTTCCTCTGTGTATTTTTTCTGTGATTCTGAGTCATATTTCACAAAGAATGCTTGTTCTCTGCCTATGACAATGTACTTATATCTTCGTTCGCCGTTCTTACGGGAGAAACATATATGAATTATATCTTTCAGCCGAGATTTCAGTTCTTCATGAGGAATGGTAGTATAAAGTGTGGAGAAGTCAAATGTTTAATGCTGTTGCAATGTAATAATGATCTAGATTTCAGGATGTCAAGCATATCTTTAGAGTTTTTTTAATATCCACATTTTATTTACACCACTTCTTGAAAAGCTAGTATCACAGTATTTCTGAAGGCCCTCTTTTACGGCTGTCAAGATGGAGGTTAAAAGCTTAGACAGAGGTTTTGTGGAACATTTTGCAGATCCATTGAGGTATCGTTGTATGGGCATTTGTGTAACTTTGGTAACCAGTACAAGGAAGGAAGATCGGTGTCTTCATCTTTGGTTGAAATTCCAAAGGAAAGCAAAACAGATTTATGGTTCTGTAATATCTCCTCCTTAGACAGAGTAGTAGGTGTGTATGTTGGATTGCCCTGGGAGTTACCAATGCCTAGTTCTCTCTTTAAACATTCGATGTAATGATTTTTACATATGAAAATGGTGTTATAAGGGGCCTTATCTGCCGGAACAACAACGTATTTGTCATGAATGGAGGACAAGTATCTGGCAACATCGGCATTTTGGAAAATGGATGATGCTTTAGCTCTAATTGACCCTCCTAGCTGACTAATTCTTTTAAGAATCATGGACCTTACAGCCTTAATCCACTCCGAAAGAGAATCAAGGTCTTCATCTTGTTCAAGTTTAATCCATTTTCTCGCGTAGTCCTCTACAGCATCCATAAGAAGTTTAAAATTTTGCTCCCAGTTGATGGATCGTGTTCACGGAATTTGGGTCCCTTTGCAAGGATATCACGGAGAGACGGGTTTTCAATGATGTTCAAGTCTCCCGTTATGACGTGAACACAGGGACTATATCTGTAAGATGAGATTTAAACACGAACAATTGGGTGGTTTAGACTTTAGGTTGTCGGTGGTAAGGCTCTGCAATACATGTTTATGGTTGAAAATTTTAGATGCTATCGGTGAAGTATAGGTATATGAGATGATTGGAATTGATGTTTCCTTAAAATATGGAGGTATTTTGTTTTTTTTACATTTTTGTGATGCAGTATATTGGCAAGGTTGATGGCATCCAAACCCTTATTAGCAAACTTTATTGTTAGAAACGAATGGTGTTCTTCTACATTTGCATGTTCTTTAACAGGTTGGAATAATCTATGTTGACCAATATCAAGGATAATTGCGTCTAATTTGTATAAAGATGAGGATGGGTCAGTAACATAATTTTCTAGAGATTCTTTATACAGTGTTTTCAATTTAGTTAATGGCAACGAGTATAGTTTTGTTCGAATGTGATGCATTCCTAGAGGTTTGCAAACAAAAGGAAGTAGACCTTTTATTGATACATCATGAAGACTTGGCGATGTATAATGGCGATGGCCATGACTTCGATTACGTCTGGGATTGTTGTCAAAAATACGCATCACATTTATATCGTTGCACTTAGGGCTAGATAGACTACCTATACTATCAATTTTGTCATTGCAACCATATGGTATTGCAGTTCCTAATTTACGTAACTATCCAGTATTCTTCTTTTTGCCTACGTAGAGGTGTACTAAGGTTAGGATTATTACTAGGATGGTAAATTTTTTCTAGAATGCGAACTTTCATAGAGAGAATAGAATAATCGGGTTGGTTAAAATGTTGGTAAACGGTAGGAAATTTCATTGTGTTGATCCCTGATCTATGGCTATTCATGCGTTCGTAAAGTCTCCCTTTTGTTTCTCCTACATAAATAAGGCCAAATAAATTGCATTCTATACCGTACACAAAATTTTTAGAAGCAAAATTAAGATCGTCATAGCTTCTAGTATGATACGTCTGTTTTGTCAAATTACTAGTGAAGAAAGTACTAGTATCTGCTATCAAAATAGCACATGTTTTTGATCCTACATTTAGAGATTGTACAATGTTGTTCATCATCATTATAATTAAAGATGTCATGCAGCTGAACCGAGCATGGATAAACTTGTGGCTTGAGATCAAAATTTTTATACTGGAAACGTGGGTCACTTGATGTTACATATGAGGTGATAGTATTGACAAGTTTTGGATGGACACCTGCCTTACAAGATGACACCGTGTCCATGATATCATCAGTTTGGGGCCTTTTTATACTGGGCGACGCCCCAGCCAGTATGGTTTTTTTTTTGTTTTTCAATTTCATTCCTAAATAGTTAAATAAGCTATTGAGTTGATGATGCCCTCGGGGACAAATTGTCCGCCAGCAGAGGCATCGACTCAGTGGAAGTAAAGTAAGTGAGAACCGAACCGTCAATCAAAAGAACGAACAATCCATAGACAATGGCAACATCGGAAACACTAAAAAACAAGAACACCACTTAAGTACGGGACAAAAAGGAAAAATGAAGATACACATACAGATGAACAACACGGACCCAATAAAAACCATTGGTGAGATCAGGTGTACCGGTAGAGTAAGCATCTCCTGCTTCTTATAAGACACCGGCCGTGTTGAACAAGTCAAATCCGATAGAGGAAAGACAACTTTTAGTTGCAGAGGGAAAGATCTGTTGTCATCTGGGAAACAGATATCCCATAGCGATCCACAAGATCGTGATGTCGACCGTAAAACTTCTGTTGTGATGACTTTAAGTTTTTGGTAACGTACCCTTGCTGAGCTCTATAAAGGAAGTCACTGTAACGAACACAAGCCCTTGAGTAGCGAATGAGTTGTGAGATGTAAACTCCATATGCTGATGCTTTTGGAATGTTGCTACAAAGAAAAGGGAAGTTGACTATTGGAAAAGTGAAGTCATCGCGTTTGTCATACAGGCTAGTTTGTAATGTACCTCTGTTGTCAATTTCAAGATGGAGGTCAAGGAACGAAGCCGGAACTTAAAGAATAATAAATTGATGGAAGCTGAAATCTCTATTTTAGCACACTTAATTAACTGTGTATTGCAATGATTTATATGCATTTTGCATTCAACCTAATTCGCGTATGAACACGATAAGTAGTACCAAAACGTGACGTCACCATGGCAACCCCGCGTGAAGCTTTCACAGTGACCCGATAATTTCTGGTAATGTTTAGTTCGGTGATGCTGAGATTATCAGTCGATATTCATACAAATTACAGATAAATTTTAATATATAATATATGTTATCTGTGCTATTTACCGCCAAATCTAATTGAAATACTATTTTCGGTGTTTGTAAAGTAAGTACGAACCGAACCCTCAGTCAAAAGAACGAACAATCCATGGACAACATCGAAAACACTAAGAAACAAGGACACCACATGAGTTCTGTACGTGAAAAAAAAAATTAAAAAAATGAAGACACACATGCAGATGAACAACACGGACCCAATAAAATCCATGGATGAGATCAGGTGTACCGGTAGAGTAAGCATCCCATGCTTCTTATAAGACACCCGCCACGTCATAATTTAGCAAAAGAAAAGAAGATGGCACCACATATCCCGATTCAGACCATATTTTATCCATTCGATAGCCTTGCCATTAAAATTAAACAACCTGAATAAAATATGGTAAGGATCGTGTGCTGGAATCTTTACTTTTTCAATAAAATAACATAGAAAAATACATAAATTATAGGAAAAAAGAGCGGGTATCCCCTATATATATTAATCCCCTTTTCAACCTTAACGTTTACTTAAAATTTATATCACATTAAATTGTTAGCAATGAGTTAAAATATATTATTTAATGAACTTTTTTAGTATCAGTATGTTTTATATAAAGTTTTGTATCATATTTGTTGTCCTATTTGTTTCCTAAAGTCCGCTGTATTACGACATGTTTTCTGCCTCAGACTGCATTATCAAAATTCATTATCGCATTCTTAATTTACTTGTTCTTTTTCAGATAAATTTTTAATGGGGTGGTTTAACTAAACAAGAGAGATAGTTGATGCCCTACAAGACAAGTCCAACAAAATCCATCTTGTATTATATGAAGATTTAAAATTAGTAAGATTTATTTCTTATTTTATGCATTATGAACCAATCAACTATAGTATAAATCATTCCAGTACACCGACAGCCAAACAAGCTACAATTGTGACATTGAATGGTTACAAATTCTTCTTAATGAAGAGAGTTTTAAAAAGACAAGATTTCAAAAGCAAACGATTAGCCTCATCAAAGGGCCCTTTTACTCAATGTTCGAGTGAACTTAATGCCACATATAAAGTTTTTACTCCTGCGCCACAACAAACTTGAACTTTTTAAAATTATTAAACCACAACAAAATTTGATTAAAAATTCAAACAGAAACTGTGGTTTACAGTTTAAATTTTGTTGAGAACTATAAGGAGTACCTCCCTTATGCAAAGAACTGTCCTTAGCTTATTCTGGCTTTCCATTTAGATCATATTGGTTATTTGCTTTCCGTCAATTTTTAACTACTTTTTGCGTTAATGGTCTTCAAAATGTTTGGATTTTGTCTGCACTGGGAAGACGTAAGTTGTCGAAATGGCCATATACAGAAGTTAAATTTACATAAACTTCGGTAGTTAGTTAACATAATTTAAGTCTCACAATCCATTCAACATGTACAGTTGTAATCACCATCATAATTAAGAGAAGCATCATTTGCTTCATGCTGTTCAGCTTCTGAAAAATGTAGATATTTTATGAAAGGATATGGAGTAAATGAACATGAGACCACAACACATATGTTAAATCCAAAGTTCTGCAATGACTTAAATGATCTGTATGGCTATTTCGGAAACGAATTCCTCATCAGCCAAACATAGGAAATCCATAATTCCAAAAATATAAATGTTTAAAATGCAAAAAACCAAACGAAATACGAATTATCAGTAATATCGATTCATCTATTCCTCGAATACCTTTATAGATTTTCAAAGGTCAAGAACAAACAAGCCAATTTTTATCAATATCAAATTGACAATTGGAAAGTGTGCGAAAACAAAAGTCACAGAATAGTTTTCGTTAAAATGACCTTGTTGTAAAGAGTATTGAACAGAGTTCCAAGAATATTAATACCTGTCCAAATCTAAAAGCAAGAGTTTTCATTGTTCAAGTATTTTTTTTTAATTTTCCGGTGCAAAATGTGATTTTTTGAGAATTTAGATTTCATAAATCTTCTATTTTTCAGAATGTTTTAGCATAATTACAGAAACAATGTGTAAAAATTTCAATTTATTCTTACAAGCATTTGAAGAGATGTTTGTTTTTGAATTTCAAGGTAGATAGAAACCCATGTAAGTGGTGCGTTGCCATTGATATTCAGTATATGAACAACAGGATTTGCATGTCAACCATAACTCTCAAAAGAGTAAGAATGGGTGCGTCGAAAGGGTAATCGTCTGCTGTTATGCATTCATTACCAGTTATGTGCAAAACAAAATACAAAAATACCCATATTGCATAATGAACAGTGAATTTTGTTATGCTGTAAACGTGTTTCAATAAAAATTTTAGGTAATCTGCATGCTCGTAATTTTGGTCCTGTTTAGCCCCTCATAGTCCGGCCAGGAAACAAGTTGTCAAAAATCTGATGGTTCATCTCTATGTTTATTTTCATATGAAATCAATTGCAAAACAAACTGCATTAAAATCAGACTGAAAATTTAAAAAAAAACATGATTTTTTTAAAATTCTCCGTTTGGTCTCATTTATCTCGTGAATGAAATGCGTCGCATACTACTGATAGGAAATTTAAAAAAGCTCAAACTGAAAAAATCACAATCAAAATCTACTAATTAATAGAATTCTACATCCAAATATGTGATGACAGCAAGTTTGCACTTTTTGGTTCCTTTTTTAAAAATGAGAAGGGCCAAAATAACCAAAACCCAACACATCCTTCCTTTTGTAAAGCAAAGGAACACTTTGTTAAGATTTCGTAGGGATTTTTCAAATGGAACTTAATTAATTGAACAAAAACAAAAGTGTCTGTAGATGACGACGCCGGACGACAACGACGACGGCTACGACTACAACAGCGCCTTATCATTTTACGACCTCATTTTTTTGCGTATAAACAGTAACCTCTAAACAGCAGATTTACTCAAATAAAATGGAAAGTCATTATCCAAAAATAGTCAGAAGTACTCATTACCAATGAATCGTAGCTACAAACAAGCCAAGTCTTTTAGATTAAAAGGGGTAATATTCAACATATATAATACATTATTTATCTAAGGAATGTTTGATATGTTGTTCAGTTTATGTTTACTCAATAAATAACTAAATCCCGGACTTAAAGTAAATTTGGTTCCTGCATTTGCCCATTTCGACAACTTATGTCTCTTTAGTGCAGATATAAAATCTAAACACTTGGAAGACCGTAATTTCGTATATGTTTAAAAAAAGTAGAGAGAACAAATAACCAATAAAATCAAACTATTTTTAACAAATACTCTGTTCATAAGTTTCAGTAGGGTGTCGCTAGCGGGGCAGGACATGCTTACCCTTCCGGAGCACCTGATGTCACTCCCGGTTTTCATGGGAGTTCACACTATGAGTGCCTTAGTTCTTGATGTTATCTTTTCATTTCCATTCATTGTAGCTGTTTCACGTCCTTGTTTTTTCTTTATCTTTATCTGTTACCGTTTTTGCCATGTCTTTAAAATTCGATTTTTGTAGTAATTGCTTTCCTTGTTCCTTCGCTATTCTACTGCCGTTGTTTCATCATCCAATTTTCATTATCTTGCAGAAACCTGAAGCGGAAATACAGAAACTGGCTTCTTTTCTTGGGGTAGATTTTGATGAGACATTTATAAAAGCAGTTGCTGACAAATGTAAGTTTTCTGAGCTGAAGAAACACTTAATTGATGACACGGCGGAGCTGGATCCTGAAAATAAGTCCTCGCTGTTTAGGAAAGGGTTTTTTTACGGGTAAACTGTTACTTTGTCCAGCTAATTATATGCTTAAAATATTCAATTATTAGAGAATTTTTTTATCTGATGCCATTAAGGCTATGCATGAATACATATTTTTAATACATCTAGTTAAGATCCACACATCAGCATTTTTGTTATAGTTTTACACACCGGGTATCCGACTCAATTGCGGCCTTGTGGAATCACGACATTTGATCATAGTAACGGCGAACAACACTGGTCTGTTGAATTTTGACCAGGATACTCTGAAGGTAAAACGGTCGAAAGGCCATAATTTACTGGTTTTTTATGCAACTTTGGTAGTTTTTGTACTTAAGCATATTTGACACAAACAATTCATTTCAAATTGCAATTCGAAACAGTTACATACAAAGACATGACATCCTGGTACGATAATATGTTTTACCAGATTTTACGCTCAGAAGTAGAACTAGTTCTAACCACCGCTCCCTCATTTAATTCTAGAAATAAAAAAAATCAAGTAATATCAAATTTAATTTTTACTGTTGCACAATAGCGATATTATCTTAATATTCTGTGAAAGTTCCATTGAATTGCACCAAGTGGTTTAGGAGGAGTTGTCGCCACAATGTGTGTACTCCATTTGATTCCAGAAAAAAAAATAAACAGCAAAAAAGCGAGTCAAGTCAAATTTTGACATAGCTAGTGCACAATGGTAATATGCGCTGAACATTCTTTTAAAGTTTCATTTAACTTCACCATGAGGTCTGGGAGGAGTTGTCGCCACAAAGTGGGTTCCCCTATGGCAGACGAAATAACGAATGAATGGACGGCCGGACAGTCGAGCGAACGGACGGACGAACGGACACCATAATCGATATATGCCGCTTACTTAAGCGGGAGGTGGGTATATTAAGAGCAGTTATATAATGATATAATATAAATATTGTTCCAAAATATTAATTTGCAGTTGAAGTACTTCGTTGAATTTCTATAATTATTTAAGAGTGAAAAATAAAAGGAAAACTCAAGATAACTGTCAATGATTTGGGATGTACTGGTATATAACCCTAAAATTATCAACACCTATAATTGTGGAGCCAGTTACTAGTTTGATAAATAAATCATTAAAATCTGGTATCTTTCCTGAAAAATTGAAAATTGCTCAAGTGAGACCTCTACATAAGAAAAATAATATTTTAGATAAAAGTAATTATCGACCAGTCAGTGTCTTACCAACTATTTCAAAACTTTTTGAAAGAGCCATATTTGTACAATTGTCTGAATTTTTTGAAAATCATTTTAATCCTTTATTATCAGCATTTCGTAAGGGTTATGGGTGTCAAACCGCATTATTAAAAATAATAGAGGATTGGAAAAGCGCACTTGATAAAAATAAGTATATAGCCTCTATCCTAATGGATTTATCTAAGGCATTTGACTGCCTGCCCCATGAGTTAATATTATTAAAACTTGATGCATATGGGTTAACAAAAGAATCAGTCAGTCTGCTTGCTAGCTATTTATCGCACAGAAAACAATGTGTTAAGTTAATAACTAATGTAGCTCTTTCGAAACTTTATATAAAGGGGTACCGCAAGGATCTATTCTGGGGCCTGTGCTTTTTAACATATTTTTAAACGATATTTTTCATAGTGTAAAAGAAAGTGTAATATACAATTATGCAGACGATAATACATATTCTTATGCAGACAGCAATTTAGATAAAGTTGTTAAAACCCTAGAGAGGATAGTCATAAAATGTTGGATTGGTTTTCTAATAATCTAATGCAGGCAAATCCTGATAAATTCCAGGCTTTGGCTGTTGGGAAAAAACTTTTGATAAGAATATTGTTTTTGAATTAAATGGTAACAAAATTGTTTGCGAAAAAGATGTTAAATTACTGGGGGTTACAATAGACTATGAGTTAAATTTTGATAAACATATTTCAGAAATTTGCAGAAAGGCATCTCGCCAATTGAATGTTTTAAAAAGAATTGGTAAATATTTAAATAGGCTTGGACGTCTGACAATATATTACTCTTTTATATTATCTAATTTTTTTTGTTTTTCCGACGTTGCCATTGTCCTTGGATTGTTCTTTTTAGACTGACGGTTCGGTTCTCACTTACTTTAATTATTGCCCACTAACTTGGCATTTTTGTTCTCAAAAAAATACAAAAAAGNAAGCATATTTCAGAAATTTGCAGAAAGGCATCTCGCCAATTGAATGTTTTAAAAAGAATTGGTAAATATTTAAATAGGCTTGGACGTCTGACAATATATTACTCTTTTATATTATCTAATTTTAATTATTGCCCACTAACTTGGCATTTTTGTTCTCAAAAAAATACAAAAAAGGTAGAAAACATTCAAGAGAGAGCATTGAGATTTATTTATGAGGACTACGAACTCTCATATGATGAATTATTAAAAAAATCTAAATTACCATCATTAAGTGTACGCAGAATGAGGACAGTTGCAATAGAAACTTTTAGAATTGTACATAACAGAAACCCTGTTTATTTAAATGACTTGATTAATTTAAAAAAAAACATAATTATTCTTTTAGATACAAAAACACAGTAGAAATACCTTCTGTAAGAACAACCAGGTATGGAATTCACTCTTTTAGATTTTTAGCTGCAAAAACATGGAATGAGTTACCAAATAATTTTAGATTAGAAACAAATTTTAGCCAATTTATTAAATTAATAAGTACTTGGAATGGTAACTCATGTAAATGTAGTGCATGTGATTAATTGCTTTTAGCTTGGACATGATTTTGCTTTTACCCTGCTTAAATTTTTTATTAGTACTAGTTTTTATGCTTCAAATAATAATTGCTTTTTTATGCTGCTGCTTTACTTAATGTGCTTTTGTGTATTTTAATGTGATTGTGCCTGTATTGTATTGTATTGTATTTATTATGCTAGTGCTGCATTTTAATCGTGCTTTGTTTTATATGTTTTTGCTGAAATGTAATTCATATTATGTCTTAACTGTGTAGAAATGTAAATGTATGTAAAATGTGTTTTTGTGTGTGTCTTAAATTATGTCTGTTATTTGTTTCTTTAGTCGATTAAAAAGCTCATTGGAGCTTATGTTGTGCTGTTTTATCTTTTTATCGACTTTAAATAAAGCTTTTTGACTTTTGACTTTGACTAGGTCAAAGCACCTAATTGTCAATGATTTTGGTAGTACTCATCAAGGCAATTATTTTGATGAAACATCATTGTCTTATAATGTGTTGTTGTTAAGAAATGGCCTTTAACGGAAAACTTAACCAAGTCACTGAAGCGTAAAATGTTGGTCAAAACCACCTAATTGTCAATGATTTGGGTAGTACTCATTAAGGCAATTATTTTGATGAAACATCATTGTCTTATAATGTGTAGTTGTTGAGAAATGGACATTAACGCAAAACTTAACCAAAGTCACTGAAGCGTTAAATGTAGGTCAAAGCCACCTAATTGTCAATGATTTGGGTAGTACTCATCAAGGCAATTATTTTTATGAAACATCATTGTGTTATAATGTGTAGTTGTTGAGAAATGGACTTAAATGCAAACTTAACCAAACTCATTGAAGCGTAAAATGTAGGTCAAAGAGTCAAACTGCCTAGTGAACTATGTAGTACTATCAAAGATCTACCTACTGGCCTAATATCAATGTTCTATACCTTACAGTTTCTGAGAAATAAACCTTAACGCAAAACTAAACCGGACGTGCGGACGGAAGGACGGACACGGGTAACACTATATGCCCCTTCCACATTCCATTCGTGGGCGGGGCATAACAATTGTTAGAGCGTTGGGACATTCATCAAATGGTGGAATATTGCTGATTTTTGTTATATAATTTGTATGGTCTTTTATATATGTTATATTGTTAATATGATATCAATAACAAAACAAAAAAAATTTAAAAAATTAAAAAATAAATTAAAAAAAAACGAGGTTATCGTGAATTTTGTTTCGGCATATAGCCATTTCAAAAACTTTTGTCTCTTCAGTGCAGATCAAATCTAAACATAACCGAAATATGTGTAAAACTTGATTGAAAAAAATTCATATGTGATCAAAATAGAAAGCCAAAATCAGCTAGGACAGAGCTTTACACGAAGGAGATACTTCTTAGTTTAAACAAAATTCTTGAGAGGTTCCGAATTAAATCGGTTTTCTGGAGAGGACCGGGGGAATGGCTACTGAATTGGTGAATACCCTAGGGGACTAAGAGTCAACCAGCAGATCAGAGAAATCAGCCACGTGATAATGAATAACAAAATACCGAAGATACTGTGGATTTATTTTCTGCGAATAGCAATTTCGACAACTTATATCTCTTTAGTGTAGATCAAATAAAAACATTTGGTATTCCATAAACCAAGATATTTGTAAACTTGATATAGAACAAATTATATGTAAAAAAGGGTGTGTGCCGTTGAGCTCTCATTTTTATCAGTATTTTCTTCGCAAGATGCTGATTAAATGGTAACAAAATACCGAGGTAACTGTGAATTTAGAATTTGCATGCGCATTTCAGCAACTTGTGTCTCATCAGTGTAGATCAAATCAAAACATTTGGATATCCATGAATAAAGAATGAATAGAGAATAAATTACCAATAGGATCTAAATAGGAATGCCCAAATCAGCTAAGGACAGAGCTAAGCAAGAGGGAGATACACCTTAGGGTTTAATATTTTTTTTTTTTTATTTAGATACTGCAAAGGTTCAAATATTCAAATGAGCTCTTAGAGTCCCAAAAATACTGATAAAAGGAAATAAATGTCATCGTTTTTATTTGTCAAATTATCTACTTATATAATTTTTTGTTTACAATTTTCATCAGCACCAAGTTTAGAAGTTTAGCTCTAGTTATACATGAACACCTTTTGGATTTTTTGTTCTCAAATCGCTTTGATTTGGTCAACAATGAAAGGACAAAAGCTATCGATATGGCAATAGGGTCTGAAAGTCTCGTCATGTGACACCGAGATTTTACGATAAAATTGAAATTTGAAAACGTTTCCCGCCAAAAAATTACGTTTTTGAATTATGACGTTCAATTTTTGTTTGGTACGTCATATGTTGTCGTGAAAAATGCAACTTCCGGGTACAAAAATTATACCCGGAAGTTTCAAAATTGAACGAGACTTACAGACCCTATGAAGAAAATAAATCTCTGCTAACTTTGGCATATAGTATTTTATCAATACATATAAAGATGTTTTTTATTGTTTTGGAGAATTCCCACACACGAAATGCTAAATACTGTAAATTTGGAAATTTTCGCGGTCGTTTTATTTTTGCGATAACGAATAGAGCAAAAAAAAAACAAAACTGTCGCGAATATTTGATGCAAAAGGGTGATTTTTTAGCTGGACCAAAAAACGTGAGTTCTAGACCTCGCGAAATAAAATTGATTCCGACACCCGCGAAAATTTCCCGGTTAATAGTAAAAAGAAGATAGAATCCCAAAGAAAATCTACAATGACACATTTTCAATACAGTTTTATCTCTTTAAATAATTAGTCCGTAGTCACTATTTCTTGCTTAAAAGCTGCAACTGCATAGCTTCATTTATTTTAGGAGAAATTGGTAATTGGAAAAATTGGTTTACAGTGGCACAGAATGAACAATATGATGGATTGTACAAAAATGAAATGAAAGATGTTGATATCAAATTTACCTATGATACATTACACGAATATTCGTTATGTAAGATGATGTCACAACTGTGTTGTGCTCTATATTCAGATATGCTGCGTTTATTGAATGTTCATCTTGTTTTCCCACTATGATATAAATAATTTAAATTGATAATTTCTTTATTACGAATCATTATGTTTTTTTTATTTACAGTATAAAATTAGTTCTTAAGTTATCTTCGGGGTATTATTGTCCTATTATAGAATTCTGTGAAATTTTCTGTGTGGAAATATAATGTTATTATTGTTAACAATATATAATAAAATATGATTATAACCGTGCATTTAAGCGCAAAAACTTAAAATTGAAAATCTAAGGATTTTATATAGAAATGACAGGAAAAATGACTTAATTAGTGGCTAGCTGTAAAAATCTACCATCGATTAATTTGTCAAATTTCTTAATGATTGAAATCTATTTAAACAAGTATTAGACAAAAATGGTGGAATATAACCCCTTAGACAATACATCATTTGCTTGAGAGAATTTGTATTACTATGAACTAGAATTAAAGCTCACAACGATTTTAATTAGTTCAATAGTTTGAATATTACCTTATTTTCGGATGCTATGAGCATAATAAATGATGAGAGATTGAATTCCGACAAATACAGTTTCTAGCCAAGCTTTATGTTGCACTCCACTAAATATTTTCTTAGAAGATCAGATCTACCCATTAAAATATCCAAGCCATTTCCCACACCAAAAAGTCTACGGGGTCTATCAACTGTTGTGTGCTTATGACAACTTTTGACAGATTCTTGATCATAAACGTCCTCATTTAAAAACATTCATTACATTTTTATGAGAGTTTTTATATCAAAGCTATTGTTAGTCTGAAAGTATATCATGATTATAAGACTGTTTAGAACTCCGATATTTTCAGTTGAATAGATATAGAGTCTAACCTACAATACTATGACATTTGATTACATGAAAATATAATTTAAGTTTGTACTAAACTTCATTTTTCTCCGGCAGTCCCTGCTCTTTAAAGTTGTAGACTTAAAAATGTATCATTTGATTAGTTATAGATACAGATAGATTGAAGAAATGAAAAAATGAAAAACAAAGAAAAGGAAATGAAATGTAGAACGATTAATAAAGAAATCTGTGAATGGCAACAATTTGGTCCAAATAGAAAAAAATTATGTGTACCAATTTTAATTTAATTGGTACAAATACTGCGAACCTCAACATCGATCAATGAAAAAGGGGGATAACAAGAAACATCTACAATGGCTGAAAATTACAATTCCATACAACAATCTGCCAGGGAAAAACACATGAAAAACACAAGACAATCGTAAACAACGATAGGAACACCGTTTGATACAGATACGTTGAAACTGATGAATACAAGCTTTGAATGTTACAAATGTTCTGTTTTGATAAACTAAAAACATATATTTTTGCATATTTTGAGGAATTTGAAATACAAAAGAATTAATACTTTTAATTAATAAATACAGCATTTAAATGAAAGGCTATGCGGACGTAGATCAGAGACTCTGATGTGGGCCTTTATCGCTCACCTGGTGGCTATTGGTCAAATAAGAAATTTCCCACAAGATTAATGATAATTCCGATGGCACATACAGTCATCGATCAATTAGTGCTAAAATCCTTCATTAAGTAGATTACTGGTATGTTAAAATACCTAATCAATATCAATTTGATGAATTATACGGGTTTCAATGCAATAAAATTTACAACACTGTCCCACAGACTTCTATGTTAAAATTTAATGAAAATCAAGTTCAATCATGTTAACATGCCTAGTTAATAATGACTTGAAGTATGAAAAGGTTTCAAGAATTTAAAAATTTACGACATTTTCCCATAGGGTCCTATGTTAAACTTTGTTCCCTGGTTGACCATCTTGGATGATATGTACTTCTTGATTAGCTGAACAGTTTTGCTATTCATACTAAACCTCTATCTCAAATAGTTTTGGAAATATAACTCAAAACATTAAAAAGATGAAAATTCAACTAAAAAGGGTAGTACTCCTGTATGGTTCATCATATTTTCTTCCCAATTGCAAAATGGGTCGATTTTGACATGCTTCACATTTTTGTAGGGCATCATAACATTTAATCTGTATCGTTTTTTTAATCTATAAGGCAAATATTACAAAAAAATAGAAAATTTCAGGGAAAACGGCAATGATTCAAAGGCGTTTTTTTTGGAATTTTCTTCAAAATTGCACTGTAGGTAGATCTTGCCACGTTGATCATTTAACCTTGTAAGAATTTTTGAGATCTTCAACGTTTTGAAGCTATTTGCAACAAGATAGGTTTAGTGAAACATTTTTCCCCCGAGTAGTAAAGAATCCTTCGTTTGGAATAGTAATTTATGTGCTCCTGAGAAATTAATATGTATATATAAATAAAGGAATCATCTGAAAAATCAAATCACCATAAATGCACCTATGAAATAATAAAGGGCTACGCTGAGCGCAGCATGATACGACAGCCAGCATGTCGACTACTGAAATTTTAACAAGTGTAAACTAAAATAAATGTGGACACAGTAATTTGCTGGACACAATAAGAACCTTGACACATTGATTAACTTGACACACACTAGAATAAATAAAATTTATCTCTTTTAATCATTTATTAATAGGATAACGTTAGTGCTAATTAAATCTGTTGACTACCAACAAAAACGGACGGACTGACGGAAAAGACAAAAAACAATATGTGTCCCCTTAAAAGGGGGAAGACATAAAAATCCAATTGAAATCAGATGAAAAATATAAAAATTTTTAGGTAATCCGCATGTTTCCAATATTGGCCTCGTTGAGCCCATAGCTTAGAAAGAAAACAAGTTATCAATAAAGGGCTTTGCCGAGCGCAGCATGATACGACCGCAGCATGTCGGCCACTGAAATTTGAAAAAGTGTAATTTAAAGTGAGTATGGACATAGGAAAGAGCTTGACACAATAATTAGATGGACGCAATAAGGAGATTGACCGAGTAATTAGCTGGACACAAACTAGGGAAAATAAAAATTAGCCCTTATGACTCCTTATGATTCCTCTTTGACCCTCTATAGCTCAGAAACGGTTAGAGCTAAGCCCAATCCATTGACATGATGCTGAAAGCTTATATAAAGAGGAATCAAAAGAAAAAAATCCCATCGAAATGCGATGAAAAATAAAAATTTAAGGTAATCTGTAAATTTACGATTTTGGCCCCCTTCGGCCCCTCATAGCTCGGGAACAATAAGAGCTATGTCAAATCAGTTGAAATACCACTGAAAGCTTACATCAAGTAGAATCCAAAGAAAAAAATCCCATCGAAATTCGACGAAAAATAAATTTTTTAGGTTATCTGTAAATTTACGATTTTGGCCCCCTT
>MJUU01034694.1:56073-72926 GCA_002080025.1 Modiolus philippinarum
GCCATGTTTTTTGGCGGATCGGAAAAATTTCGGCAAACTAAGTAAAGGACCTTTCATACATCATTCCTGTAAAGTTTGGTTCAATTTGCTTCAGTAGCTTCAGAGGAGATAGCAAATATATGCTTTTTCCCATAGGGTCCAATGTTAAATCTAAGTTCAGCGCTGGCGGCCATGTTTTTTGGCGGATCGGAAAAATTTCAGCAAACTTAGTAAAGGACCTTGGTCCAGTGGTTTCTGAGGAGATAGCAAATATGTGAAAGTTTACGGACGGACGACGGACGACGGACGAAGACGGACGCCAAGTGATGGCAAAAGCTCACATGGCCTTTAGGCCAGGTGAGCTAAAAATTAGCTCTTTTAATCCCTTATTACTAGGATATTGTAAGAGCTAAGAAATTCTGTTGACTACCATCAAGAAAAAACTCAGGTTGAAATCCAATGAAAAATACAGATTTCACATATTTTGAAGTATTGCAATTTGGCCCATTTGACCCATTATAGCTTGGAAACCAAAGAGCAATGCAAAATATACTGCCATATCACTGAAAGCTTAAAATGAGAACAATGCAAAGATAAACATCCCAACAAATTTAATGAAAAATAAAGACTTCACATATTTCTAATGATTGCAATTTTGACCTCTTCGACCCCTTATGGCTCGGAAACAGTAAGAGCTACATCAAATCTGTTGGCATACTGCTGAAAGCTTACATTGAGAGGAATCCAAAGAAAAAAATCCCATCAAAATCTGATGTAAAATAAAGATTTTACATATTTCTAAAAATTGCAATTTTGGCCCTTTTGACCCCTAATAGCTCGGAAACGGTAAGAGCTATGCCAAATCTGTCGACATACTACTTAAAGCCTACAATGAGAGGAATCAGAAAAATCCCATTGAAATTGGATGAAAAATAAAAATTTTCAATTTTTGCCCCATTGGGCCCCTCATAGATTGGAAAAGGAACAAGTTATCAAAAATCTAATGGTGCAGCGCTATATTAAGGATTGGTCAACTTTAACTAAAGTTATTGACCAAAAACAAAAGTGTCTACAGACAACAACAACAACGACGACGACGATGACAGCACAATACCATTATACGACCGAAAAAATTTTAAAAAAAAAATCAAATTCAAGTGGGAAACTTTTTTTCAATTTCAATATAATGAAAAAATCTTTGTATCCATAATGAGACTAACAGACCCCACTGACTCTACACAACAATTATAACAGTATAAATTGTGACTAGAAATGGTACAGTGTAAAATGGTTTCTATCTTTCTAAAAATCAACAAAAACTTCTTTATATAATTCTTATAAAATTGATTCATAAGGTCTTTCAAAACATTTTTTGTTTCTCAAGCCTATTCATTTGAATTTTGTGAGGGCGTTTTTTTGTGTTTTGTTTTTGTTTTTTTCCTGCATATATACATGTAGTTCTTGAATTTCATTAAAATTTTATTTTGATGTCACTATGATAACTAATACAATTGCGAGCTTAATTCAAAAGATAGCGATTAAAACATACACTTGAGTTTTTTGTAAGATTTTGATTTTTTTAGTCACTTTAAAAGAATGAAAAAAATTTTTTTTTGGAAATTCTAAAAAATTTTTTGATGCGGCTGCTTTTTGGCAGGCAGGGCTTGAGAAACAAAATTTTTTTGAATGGCCAATCAATTAATAAAATAGCATAACAAACAAACAAACAAAAAACAGAAAATAATCTTCATTTCAATCAACAATAAACAAAGAAGAATATTTTTCTTCATAACATAGACAAAAACAATCACATTTATGTAATAAAGCAACGCATTCAAAATGTCAGCAACATATTGAAAATGTAACATAATTTTATCAACATACATTTAAATATAAACTCAGATACTTATAGTATAACTAATTGACTGTCATGAATATCAATAAAAATGTCATGAGTGCCGAACAACCCAGAAGGATTAAAGTTCCGCGACGAGTTTGATCCACTGCGTTGATCGACACGAGTGACATTTTTATTGATATTCATGATGGTCGATTAGTTATGCTTTTTATCAAAAACGAGAGATTTTAGATGCGGAATATTTTTTTCATGTCAATATGCCAGTTGTTTTCTGGACGACGACATTGAATGGATATTGTGACTTCCCTTCATTAAGACGTCATCCAGAGACTAGAAATCCTTTATTTTCACCGGTGACAATATGACATTTATTTAACTGAGAAAACTCGATAATTCACCGCTATCTATATAATAATTTTGTTTTATTTCACGGTTATGGCCTTCAACAATGAACAAGGTACTTATACCCACCACAATGCTATAAAAAGTTACAGCCCGGGATTCTTCACAAAATTGGGCAAACTAAAAGTGTCTCATAAAATCCATCTGATCCCATATATTCTATAGGACTCGAGTGAGATTCAGACATTTTAACCAGTATGAAATAATCAATAATAAAGGAATTTTGGAAATATCAAAACTAAAGGAAATAGCTTTCTTTAAATAGGGCTTTCAGTATCTAAATGTAGTGATTTCCTTTAAATCAATAAGCTTATGAGCTTATGATAGGGTAAACACTTATCCAGAATTAAATTCATGGTTAGGGGGTGGGGTGGGGGCTTTAGTGAGTTGGAAGTCACTTTTTTATGGCCTCCACCATCAATGCGATTTTAATTCAATATAAGAGTTCAGAAGTATAGAATTTTGCTCTTGTACCCATCACTTATAGATAAAGCATTAAAAATGACTTCAAGCATCCCCTTACACTTTTTGCTGGAATAGCCCTCAGTATAGTTTTAGGGTTACTGTCTTGTTTTAAAAGCATTCAGCAAGGTTAGAAATAGGGTAGGCCTAACCCAATATAAACTGGGGCCAAAAACTTAAAGGCAAATATCAACAAGAGTTGTCAGAAGACAACATAGCTTGCCGGGGATTCCAGTAACCTCAATGCACAATAAATTCGAAAGTAATAGAAAGCTTTCTTTACAAGAAAGTCAAATATATCAAATATAAACACCCTATCAATTTTAAAAAATTGCCCTCAGGGCAAGGTCAAGGTTAAAAGTCTACAAATATGGTACCACAAGAAAGCTCTAACCATAAGGAAGTTACATACAAAATATAAACACCCTACCACTAAAGGCCTACCTTCTAGAGGCAAGGTTAAAGTTTTTTAAAAATTGCCCTCAGGGCAAGGGCAAGGTCAAAATGTCTACAAGTATGGTACCAGAAGAAAGCTCTCATCATAAGGAATTTACATACCAAATATAAACACCCTATCGGTAAAAGCCTACCTTCTAGAGGCAGGTTTAAAGTTTTTTGAAAATTGCCCTCAGGGCAAGGTCAAAGTCAAAATGTCTACAAGTATGGTACCAGAAGAAAGGTCTCACCATAAGGAAGTTACATAACAAATATGAACACCCTACCACTAAAAGCCTACCTTCTAGAGGCAAGGTTAAAGTTTTTTGAAAATTGCCCTCAGGGCAAGGGCAAGGTCAAAATGTCTACAAGTATGGTACCAGAAGAAAGGTCTCATCATAAGGAATTTACATACCAAATATAAACACCCTATCGGTAAAAGCCTACATTCTAGAGGCAAGGTTAAAGTTTTTTGAAAATTGCCCTCAGGGCAAGGTCAAAGTCAAAATGTCTACAAGTATGGTACCAGAAGAAAGCTCTCATCATAAGGAAGTTACATACCAAATATAAACACCCTATCACTAAAATCCTACCTTCTAGAGGCAAGGTTAAAGATTTTTGAAAATTGCCAATAGGGCAAGGTCAAGGTCAAAATGTCTACAAGTATGGTACCAGAAAGAAAGCTCTCATCATAAGGAAGTAACATACCAAATATGAACACCCTACCACTAAAAGCCTACCTTCTAGAGGCAAGGTTAAAGTTTTTTGAAAATTGCCCTAAGGGCAATGTCAAGGTCAAAATGTCTACAAGTATAGTACCAGAAGAAAGCTCTCATCACAAGGAAGTCACATACCAAATATCAACATCCTAGCTAATCAGGTCTCAATTCCACAAGCCAGGTTAAAGTTTTGCTGACGCTGACGACGCCGACGCCAGGGGTATGACAATAGCTCTCCGGACATTCTTCCCGGCGAGCTAAAAATGCTTAATTGGGACAAAATTTAATTCAACTTTTAAAAAATGCATACTTTTAAAACAAAAACCAAGAGGCTCTCAAGAGCCTGTATCGCTCACCTGAACCATGGCTGACACAAAAGTCATTTCCAAAAGGGTCCAATAAACTATGTTCCCTGCTAGAGGACACCTTGGATTGGATGAAGACATGCCAAATGCAAATTTGAAGGGGGGTACCAAAGGACTTTTGTGATCAAGTTTAATTTTATTTCTAATGGGATTAGTGGTTTCAGATGGCATCCAATATAAACTATCTCAATGCTCGCAGCCATATTGGATGAGGTGTGGTCCTCCTGGATACATTTATTTGAAGGTACCATCAATGTTCCATTGTTTTCTAATTGGACAAGTTGTTTAAGAGAGAATCTTTAAATGTATTTGAATGTGTTATCTATTTCAACCCATTTTAGTCCACCTTTCAAATATAATTTGGGCAGGGGTTTCCCTTATAATTTAGGTAATAATTATTACCAAAATCAAAATATTACAAGCCCCTTTCAAAAAAAAAAATTGTGCAGGGGTTCTCCTTATTAACTAGTGTTTACATATTTCTGAAAACAAAACATAAAATTAATAAAGAATACTTTTTTTTCTAAAATTTCAGTTTTCTTGTAAAGTTTCCATGGCAATCGAAGGCTACACCATCCATTACAACTCTTAACAGATCACCATTCCAAAAAAATTTGGGCAGGGGTTCCCCTTATAATCAAAGTAATACATATTGCTGAAATTAAAACATTCAGTCCCCTTTCACAAATAAATTTGGGCAGGGGTTCCCCTTGTAATCTAGTTTATACCTAAAGCTGAAATCCCGAATAAAATGTTTAGCAGAATACTTTTTTTTCTAAAATTTCAGTTCTCTGGTCTAGTTTAAATTCCATTACAACCCATATCAGACCACAATTCAAATTAAAATTTGGACAGGGGTTACCATTAAGGGTCCAATGTTCAAACTATGTTCCCTGCTGGCAGCCATCTTGGATGAGGTACAGCCCTGTCGGATAATTTTTTTGAATGGGACCATCTAAGAACCATTATGGGTAAGTTTGGTGTAAATTGGACTAGTATTTTCTGAGAAGAAGATCTTTGAATGTCTTTTCCATAGTGTCCAATGTTACAACTATGTTCCCCGCTGGCGGCCATCTTGGATGAGGTACGGATCTGTCGGATATCTTTTTTTGGAAGGAACCATCTAAGGACCATTGTGACTAAGTTATGTTCTAATTAAACTAGTAGTTTCTGAGAAGAACATCTTTGATGTCTTTTCCCATAGGGTCCAATGTTAAAACTATGTTCCCTGCTGGCGGCCATCTTGGTTGTAGAACAGATCTGTCAGATACCTTTTTGGAAGGAACAACCTAAGGACCATTGTGACTAAGTTTGGTTCTAATTGGACTAGTAGTTTCTGAGAAGATCTTTGATGTCTTTTACCATAGGGTCCAATGTTAAACTATACTCCCCGCTGGCGGCCATCTTGGTTAAAGAACAGATCTGTCAGATACCTTTTTTGGAAGGAACCATCTGAGGACCATTGTGACTAAGTTTAGTTCTAATTGGACTAATAGTTTCTGAGAAAAAAATCTTTGAATGTCTTTTCCCATAGGGTCCAATGTTAAAACTGTTCCCCGCTGGCAGCCATCTTGGATGAGGTATGGATCTGTTGGATACCTTTTTTGGAAGGAACCACCTAAGGACCATTGTGACTAAGTATAGTTCAAATTGGACTAATAGTTTCTGAGAAGAAGATCTTTGAATGTCTTTTCCCATAGGGTCCAATGTTAAAACTATGTTCCCCGGTGGCGGCCATCTTGGATGAGGTACGGATTTGTCGGATACCTTTTTTGGATGGGATTATCTAAGGACCATTGTGACTAAGTTTGGTTAAAATTGGGCCAGTAGTTTCTGAGAAGAAGATCTTTGAATGTCTTTCCCATAGGGTCCAATGTTAAAACTATGTTCCCCACTGGCGGCCATCTTGGATGAGGTACAGATCTGTCGGATATCTTTTTTGGATGGGACCATCTAAGGACCATTGTGACTAAGTTTGGTTATAATGGGCTGGTAGTTTCTGAGAAGAAGATCTCTGAATGTCTTTTCCCATAGGATCCAATGTAAAAACTACATGTATGTTCCCCGCTGGCGGCAATCTTGGATGAGGTACTGACCTGCAGGATACAATTTTTAAAGGGGACCACTGTGACCAAATTTGGTTCCAATTGGCCCAGTGGTTTCAGAGGAGAAGATCTTTGAATGAAAAGTTTACTTCGGATGGACGGACGACGGACGGACGATGGATGCCAAGTGATGGCAAAAGCTCACCCTGGCGAAGCCAGGTGAGCTTAAAACTTCTTCTGCATGTCATTTGTAACGAAGAGCATTTTTTTTAACTGAATACCTCTATCTTTCATGTAAATCATACATTTTTCAACTACTTAATTTTCATATTGAAAATGAAAAGAAAGACATTACCTGTATCTGAAATATATTCACTTCTGTTTACATTATTTTACTTTCAGTCAGGGATCAGGAAATTTCCCTATCAAATTTTAGTCATTTTTGGGGAGTCAGAAAATGTATTTTCACGTAGAATGTCCAATTTATCTACATACATTTTTTTTTGTTTTAATGTCCTAAAGGTGGAAATTCAGTTCAGCCCAAACTTGAAAATTTCAGTTGCGGCCGACAAAAAATTGGCATTTCTGTATCCCTGATTTCAGTTTATATTTGTTATTTGTAAAAAAAGCGAAGTGAAATGAAAAGCAGCATAAAAGACAAGAAAAAGTAAAAAATCTCACTGATATCATAACCAAGACTCCACCTTTGAATAAAGAAAAAAAATCAAATTTATTTTTCAAAAAGCTGGCGCAAAATGGCAATATGTAATAAATATTCTGTGAAAGTTTCATTGAATTTCATCAAGTGGTCTAGGGGGGAGTTGTTGCAAAGTAAGTATCCTATGACGGATGGATGAATGAACTGACTGACTGACGAACTAAAGAACGAAAGGAACAGACACCATTATCAATATAAACCAACCAGCTAAAGCTGGGGGTATAAAAANTACATCATTCCTGTAAAGTTTGGTTGAATTTGCTTCAGTGGTTTCAGAGGAGAAGATGATTATGTAAAAGTTAACAGACGACGGACAGACGGACGACGGACGACGGACAACGGACGCCAAGTGATGGCAAAAGCTCACACTGACCCTTCGGGTCAGGTGAGCTAAAAAGTCTTAAAAGTAGAAACAAAAATAAAGATATTCATAACCATGACATTACATCATGCATAAGTCCATATGCTGAATTCACCACAGCTTTTCCTAATGACACCGCAGGTACAAAACATACAAGTAACAGGAAGCCGGTTAGAACTAGTTTAACACGAGGTTGTGGCAGATTACCCTGATAGCGCTGACCTAAAATTCTATTTCGTATGTCTTCTTGCGTCTGAACCAATGCCATTCTACGATGAGGCAGGGGACTAAATTTATTGTTTAAATATCTTCTTTGCTCCTTAAGTCTGGCCCTGTATTCATCGGGATAAAGTTCCTTTAATAATTTTACCAAATCTGAAAAAAATATCAACAAATTTTATACAGGTATATATCAGAGGAATTCACAGAACTTGTATTGATCAGTGAAGGACTATACAGCAAGACATGGCTAACAATGAGGCACAGAAGAGTCAAAGTTGTCTGTCTAGTCAATAAACATGTCAAAATTTGATGAAAATAAAATAAAAAATCAACCTGGAAGCGTTCATAATTTGCAGTGTTACAGGGAGTTGTACTCTGGTCATTCAAGATCATCCTCTAAGATTTTATAGGAACACAGAAGACATTTGACAGTGTAACTGGTGCTTGGTGTGGAGCTGATCAAGCTTACCCTTCCAGAGCAACTTTTGATACTTCTTAGATTTTGAAATGTTCATATTGCTAGTGCTTTAGTGTTGTGTCTTTCTTGTTCATTTTTGTCCATTTGTTTTTTGGTTTTCGACAGTTGTCTCAATTTGAGTTAAATATAGCATACTATAAATGCAGAGACTGGAGTTGAAAGACTAAGGTTGCAGCATTTTCTTTTGCTGTATGCAGAGGTGCAAAGTATTGCTGATATACCACAGTATACTTTTTTCTATTTATGGTACATGCCTTGGGTAAAAACTGGCTTATATCATTTCTGCTGTCTTAGTGAAGTGAATTATTTGTTGTACTATAATCAGTTGAAAATAAAGATACATCTGATTTAGCTACCATATACTGGGATATTTTCTGTGTTTAATTTTTGCGATGTTCATGTTGAAAAATCCAGCAAAAAAATTACCCTCTTCCAAACTTTATTTTAGGAATCAGATCAGAATCACTGAAGCATCTTTGTCATTTTTGGTTTCAGATTGTATCTTGGATGATTTTGATGCATGGATTACTACATCCCTAAAACCTCCTAACTTTTTTATACCTTTCTTTTTGACACAATCCACAATTTGCTGTCTACACATTGGACATGGTGTGTTGTAGAGATTGTTTTGACCAAGCCGACGTAGACAAGCCTCACAGAGTATATGGTCACACGGATAACAGCTGTGAGGTTCACAGAACAAATCAAAACATACTGGACAAAGATGTTCCTCAGGAAAGTCAATCAACCATGGCTCATACTACAAATATAAAAGTAATCATATCATTTAAGATTGATAAAACTTACTGGAATCATGAATTTGAACTGCATTCTGTGGAAAACACCACTTAATGTTTTCATGGTTTAATGTCTATTACATTTTATGGGACATTTTTTTCATTCAATATACTGTTCACATAGTAAAAAATATTTGTAGGAACATGGTTGCTATTGATCTTTGTTATTCAGATTTTTCCACTGGGTTAAGTGATAAATCTGAATAACAAAATACTGAAGTTACTGTGAATTCAGTTTCTAAAGTGATGGCTATTTGGTAATTAATTATATTACTGTCAAGTTAAAATGTATAGTTAATATCAATTTAGTGTATGGAATGGTTTAATGTACATCAAATAAAATGAGATGTATGGTCCGATATTCATGCTTAATTTTGTTCTTAGCTATATTTGATATTACTGATTATTCTGATTTCGTTTGTTTTTTTTGCATTTTAAACATTTTTTGAAATTTGGACTTCCTTTGTTTGGGTTCTAGTGCTGCTGATGAGGAATTAATTTCCAAAATGGCGATACAGCTCATTAAAATTATTGCAGTTGGAGTTAATATATGAGTTATGGTCTCATGTTCGTTTACTCCTTATCCTTTCATAAAACATTTAATTTCAAACACTTACTACGATTTCTGTCTTGTTTTCATCTTTCTTCTGTTTTCTTCTACCTGCCATAAAATTGATAAAGATTTTATTAATAGGTAGAATAACTAACTTCTTAGATTCTCATCCAGTCCATGTCCCTGGCCCTAATTTCTTTAGGTCCTGAAAGTTCCTGGGGTCTAAAAAAAATACCTGTGTTTTTCGGTAACATACTCTTCAAAATTAGGGTCAGTAGGTAGCCATTTTTTTTTCCAAAACTTTTTACATAGACATACAGAGAGTAACTTCTGGACTTTAACAGTGCTTCTTTAAAAATCGCCAAAAAAACTTTAGGGAAGGCATTATTAGCCCCAAAAATCTAGGATCAGTCGGGTTACCGGAAACACAGATTTTTTTTTATTCTGCCTAGATAAGCAAATCAAGTTAGAAATGTTAGATTATAGAAGAATTTGTTTAGACACTTTCAAAATTTAACATTTGTTATTTTCCAAAAATTAAACTGTTTTTTTGACAAGTCTTTATAAATAAGCAAATTTCTCCTAATGTAAATTGCAAGTTTTTCTTCAAATCAACTCTCAAACTGTCATATGTTTGTTTATTTGTCATGTTGCAAATGGCTTTTGGTCCCTTTGTCCCCCATAATGTACAGTACTTTACCAAGTATTTTTAGTTCGCCTCAACATAGTTGAAGGGGACTATTGGAGTACCCCCGGCGTCCTCGTCCGCGTCAGCGTCTATGTCTACGTCAGCATCTGCATTTGGGCATATATCTCTGCAACTATGAAGGGTAGGGTCATCAAACTTTGTGTGCAGATGCATCTTGGGCTATCTCACAGCCTCCAAGAAAATTAGATCTCTTTGACCTATATTTTCTGCTTGACTATAATAAGGTTTGTATTATAGCTGTCGTGCATGGAGAACAACAAAATTAAAATATGCATAAGACTAAAATCTAAAAAATATATATACAAGAAAGAAAAGGCTTTAGTTGGAGACAACAGAAGTGAGACATTCTCTGGTCCACAGTGATGTCCTGTTCTTTTTTCACTCTTGCAAAAGGAGTTAACTCCGAAAATTTAGGCCTTTTCTCTCTTGTATATACATTTTTTAGATTTTACATTTTACGAAAGGATATGGAGTAAATGATTATGAGACCATAACACATATGTTAACTCCAACTGCAAAAATTATCATGAGCTTTATGGCCATTTCGGAAATTTATTCCTCATCAGCAGCATTAACCCATGCATATTTTTATTTTGTTGTTCTCCATGCACGATAGCTATACAAACCTTATTATTTTGTCCAATTTATATGATATTAAGCTGTCTCACAACATATATCTTTATTTTGAAGGTTGCATGGTGACTTCATGATTTAGGAGAATAACAATAAAAGCTTTGTTCCATTCACTGAATTTTAATTAATAATAATATAACTGCGTTAGACACTGATCTTCTGATTTTTAAAACTGTCAATTGTTAAGAAAAAACAGAATGACCTACAGATATACCCCTTCAATGACCTCCAAAATACTGAATAAAGCAAGTTGTATAAATTTAGTAACAAAGAGCGAAGGTGAAACCAGACATTTAAAATGAGTGTTTTTATTTGGGTTCCTTAATTACATTGTATTTTGTTTATTATCAAAATTCTGCTTTAGTTAAACTAAAATTCTTACATTTTCTTTCTTGTCTGGCTTTTCTCCTTCTCAGTTTTTTGTTTTGCCTTTCATTTGTTTCTAGTAAACCAAAATCAGGTGCAACATCCACATCCACATTCAAATCAACATCCACATCCATATTTACATCATGTACGTCCACATCCATTTCAACAGGTAAATCTGCCATAGAATCAACATGGTTATTTGTTGAATGTAATATCAACTGTTCCATGATGTTGTCTCTTATTGAATCTCTCAAAGATGGCCTATCAATTTCTAAATTTGGCAATTGTGTATTTAATTCTGTATCTAAACTTGACCTATCTGTACCTGTTTCTCTATCTAAAAATTCACCGTCATCATCCAAGTCAAAGTTTTCATTATCACAGTCGTTATTCATAATATGCAATGTCCTTGATTCATGATTTAGTGGAAGAGTTGATAATGTTGAATAAATCTTTTCGGATTTCATTACATCTTGCGAATTAGATAGAAGGTTATTTGGCGATATTTTGGACGTGGTTCTTTCAGCATTGGAAGTTTGCATAAAAAATCCAGGATTTCCTGTTTCTAGATTTGTATGGATTTCATTTTGGCTATACCCTTCACCCCCTGCACATTCATTTTTGAGATGAGGGAATATTGCCAAGTTTCTTATTTCTGTGAACTGTTCTCTAATTCTGTCAATACATTCACTATCATTTATAAAAGCATCCTCACTTATTTCATGACTATCCATTCTTTCAGCACCTTGATCTTGATGAATGTCAATCTTCAAATTTTCTTCATTCTGTACATGTATATTTTTCACATCTGGGTGGCTTGTTAATAAAATAGGCTGGTTTTTGAAGCATGTGCTTCCTTTTAAATCTTTATCCTCATCCTTTTCAGATTCCACAATGTCATTAAAGAATGCTGTATCAAAACTAGGGCTGCTTTCTCTCTCCATTTTGAGAACATTAGTAAACCTGACAACAGAGTCAATGTCATAAACAGCTTTTTCTGCTTTTAATTCAAAATGTAAATCTTCAGATGTGGTTCCAATAGATTCTTCATTATTATTCCTATTAATTTTGTCCATAAGATTTTCTGTATTCTCCTGATTTGAAAACACTACTAAATCTGAGATTCCGTCATCTTTTTTGTGAATCTTTGTTTCAATTCCATCATCTTTCATGTGAATCTTTGTTTCGATTTTGTCATCTTTTTTGTGAATCTTTGTTTCTACTGAATGTCGTGAATTTTCTACAGTATGACAATACCTTTGCATAGTTACATTGATTTCACCAATAGATTTTAAGTTTTTCTGCACTGATGGACCTTCATGAACAGGATTGTTCAGATTTGATACTGCTTGTAATATTGGATGTTCAATTAACTCTTCTGAAATACATTTTGAATTGTTCATGGTATTGATTGACAAGTTGTCTGAAGCTTCCATACTAGCGCCTTCTCCACATTCTAACTTATCACTTGTTGAATTGTGTGACAATTCTACAGCCTGACCACTTAAATCATGTATATTTTGAGAAGGGCTCTTATTTACTTTCTCAAACAAATCTGAATAGTTCAGGGTTGAATTGTGACAAACAGATTCATCCAAACTGCAGGAATTTTCAATCGCATCATGATCTATTGGCACATCATTGTTTATTTTGTCAATTTTTGTGCCCACAACTTGACCAGATGACTGTATTTTAATATCCATCTTTTTATCCACTCTGTCTTTCAGTATATGTATAGCGGGCATCAAGTGTTGTAGACAATCTGGACAGGACAACGTCTTTATAAAATTGAAGGATCCCAGTCGACCTTTACATTTTGGGCAATGTAGTTTCCCTTTTTGCCATCCTTCCTAAAATTTGAATATAAAAAGTAAAAACATGAGTCATTTCAGCAGTATTTTAATAACAAGCAGTTCTACAATAGAAACTAGAATAAAGGGCTACACCAAGCGCAGCATGATACGACCGCAGCACGTCGACCACTGAAATTTCAACAAAAGCAGTTTAAAGTGAATGTGGACACAGTAAAGAGCTTGACTCAATAATTAGATGGACACAAAAAGAAGCTTGACAAAGTTATTAGCTGGACACAAACTTGGGAAAAAATCAACCCTTTTGATCACTTATTGATAAAAAAAACTGTAAGAGCTATGCAATTACTATCAACTAAAAGCTTACATCAAGAGAAATCCTAAGAAAAAAAAATCCATCGAAATCTGATGAAAAATAAAGATTTGACATATTTAGAAAAATTGCAATTTTGGCCCCTTTGACTCCTTGTAGCTCAGAAACAGTAAGAGCTACACCAAATATGTTGACATACTGCTGAAAGCTTAGATCAAGAGGAATCCAAAGAAAAAAATTCCCATCGATAATAAAGATTTGACATTTTAAAAAAAAAAAAAAAATTTTGGCCCCTTTGACTCTTTGTAGCTCAGAAACGGTAAGAGCTACATCAAGTCGGTTGACATAGCACTGAAAGCTTAGATCAAAAGGAATCCAAAGAAAAAAATTCCATCAAAATCCAATGAAAAATTAAGATTTTAAATAAACTGCAAATTCGCAATTTTGGCCCCGTTCGGCCCTCATAGCTGGGAAAGGAAACAAGTTACCAAAAATCTAATAGCTGAGCACCTATAAATTTTTTGCAAGGAACCCATTGAAAAAACTGCATCAAAATCGGACTTTAGGTGGTACGGGGGTCTAAAATTTTGTCAGATAGAATTTTCTGATATTTTCATGATCTACCCTTTGTTATTAGAGCATACGAAAAATAAAATAAAAATAAGGGGTCACCGTCCATATAAGAATGAAATGTAAAAATCTGCTATTTTGGTTGAAATAATGGGGAAAATTAGCGAATTCTTACAAAATTTTGAATTATTTCAGTTACATCAGATAGAATTTTTTAAAAATTGGTAAATTAATAGCTAACATACTATCCTTCAATTTCCATGAAAAAAAATTGGGGGTCACCAAACTTATTTTTGAATAAACTGCGAAAAACAAATTTTTTCCTATTATTTCTATACAAATTATCTCCCTTTAATTGACCTGGTGTTAGCTGAAAGGTTCGAAATTCTGCATGGTTAGGCAATAAAAGTGGCATATTTATTCAAACCTAACTATTACAAGACACTAGAAACGGTTTCGTCAATATTCCCATAGTGAATGCCATTTTTTTGTCACATGCGCAAGAATGATGCGCAATTTTATACTCCCGTACTACCTTAAAATTAAAAAAAAAAACTTTTTTTGAGATTCGCCCCTGATGGGCCCCATTTATCTCGTGAGCTGTGCATGCTACGTGAAATCACCCCTTTTTGGCCCCTTTTTCTAAAACGGGCAGGGCCACCAACTCAAAATTAACACCTCTGTTTACATGTGTGCCAAGATACATCATACTAAAATTTCATAAAGATCCGTAAACTAGAAGCAAAGTTATGCTGTCCACAGACGCCGACGCCGACAACCCCAACACCATACCATTATACGACCGCAAAATTTTTTGCGGTCCTATAAAAACTGGGAGCGAAGCTCAGAAAATATATACCCCTGCTCCCCCCATTTAACATCAAATCAAAATTTTAAATAGATGGTGCACAATGGCGATATGTATTGAACATTCTGTGAAAGTTTCATTAAATTTCACCTAGCAGTCCAGGAGGAGATGTTGCCACAAAGTATGTACCCGTATGGCAGACAGAATAAGGAATGAACAGACAGACAGACAGACAAACGAACAGACACCATGATAACTATATACCACTTGCTAAAGCAGGGGGTATAAAAATTATAAGATAAATAAAGATTTTTTTTCTTTCCATCAAAAATGATTTATACAACAAATACTTGATGCACTATAGAGAAAATTGTTTTATTTAATTCGAGTAGGTAATAAAAGACAATTCAGTAGCTATATTCAGCTTTCAAAGCTTCATGTCTCCATGCTAACATGGCTACTGATGCTTATGGACTGATTCAAGTTCAAATTTCTATTTTGTCCTTATTTTGAATCTTTGCCTTTTTACCCATTTGTCAAATGGTATTCCCTTTGAAATAGTTAACACCAGTAAAACAGTTCCCTGCTACTTGCATTGAATTGTGACCTTGGTCAGTAGAATGTTACATGAATTTTGAGTTGGGTCTTTACAATTGATAGCTTTGTCTAATTTTCAGCTGTATCTTTCGCATGTCTTTGCTTTGTATAGTTGTCTAAATAAAAATATACCCAAGCTGCATAATAAACAGTAAATAACTGTAAGAGAACTAAAATCTAGTTCAACACTAAATTTACTATTTATAAATTCTTGTCATAGGTTCATAATTTTAGGTTTTAAACAAAATTTAACTCATTTATAATTGTTCAATGTAACTGTTTGTGTTTGAATGAGATGTGCAAGTTTTTTGTTAGTTTATTTTTCTTTACTTTTATCCTTCATAAATACCTTTTTTTCAAAAGGTAATGCAACATGACACAGAACTGACTTAAACTGTGTCATAATATGACATATGCTTGCATCATCTTTTTGGAGCAAAGAAGAGACATGAAAAATTTGTGACAATATGGGTGCACTTTTTTATTCTGATCATGATCTTGATCAACGATCAACGATCGTGATCTTGACAGTTGTATTTTAAAAACCTGATCATGATCATCAAATAAAACTATCATTGCTGGACCCTTGATCATTTCTGATCAAAGATGGCAGTCAAATGTTTATTTCTATAAGTGTAAGAAATTCTGCCCATATTCAAGGTATTTTTCTCCATTTTACAAAAATAGGTATATATTGAGTTTTTATAGCTTAACAAAAGCACATTTGAATAAATCATTGTTGTCTGCCTTTTTCAGTCTTGATCATAAAAATGTTCAAGCGTGATCAGTAAAATGATCATGGCTAAAATGAAAATGATCTTGATATATCATTTTGACAAAATTATTTATCATGTTCATGATCATAAAATGATCAAAATCATGATCAGAATAAAAAACATAGGTAATCAACGATTACAAAGTTCGCCTCATTATGGCACATTGTCAGAGTAACCCAATTTTGCCTGGATGCTGACCTACCATCCAAGATGTATGCATATGTAAGGTTACAGTGATCCTACCATGTATAGTTACTGAGATCTGAACTCATCCAAAAACTTGAATGTAAATCAATCAAGCGTAAAATATAGGTCAAAGTGACCTAATTTTGCCGTGATGCTGACCTACCATCAGAGTTGCATGCATATGCAAGATTACATGATCCTACCATGTATAGTGAATGAAATCTTAACTCGTCCAAAAACTTGAATGTAAATCAATCAAGCATAAAATATAAGTCAAAGTGACCTAATTTTGCCTGGATGCTGACCTACCATCAGAGATGCATGCAAATGCAAGGTTACATGATCCTACCATGTATAGTGACTGAGATCTGAACTCGGACTTAAACTTGAATGAAAGTCGTTCAAGCAGAAAATATAGGTCAAAGTGACCTAATTTTGCCTGGATGCTGACCTACCAACAGAGATGCATGCATATGCAAGGTTACATGATCCTACCATGTATAGTGACTGAGATCTGACTCGGACGTAAACTTGAATGTAAGTCATTCAAGCGGAAAATATATGTCAAATCGACCTAATTTTGCCTGGATGCTGACCTACTATCAGAGATGCATGCAAATGCAAGGTTACATGATCCTACCATGTATAGTGACTGAGATCTGAACTCGGACGTAAACTTGAATGTAA
>MJUU01034694.1:79008-94755 GCA_002080025.1 Modiolus philippinarum
GACGCCAGCACCATACCAATATACGACCGCAAAAATTTTTGCGGTTGTATAAAAATGAAACTGAAAGAACTAAATATACAGATATAAACATGAAATCATAAGAAACTACTAGCAGTAAACTGACATGCCAGCTCCAGACCCATTACCAACTGACATATAAAATGTACCCTCAGTATACAGCTTCAACCAAGATCCCATTAGCATAATGATTTCATGCATATATCGGAATATATAACCAGTGTCCATGCAATACTGATTTTAGAAATTTAGAATGTTTAGTTAAAATGCAAAGACCCTATCAAAAAGTCAATGTTAATACCAAAGAAGGCCATACGTAATGACTTCATCAATGTTAGTACCAAAGAAGGCCATACGTAATGACTTGACGACAATACCGTAATTATAACCCTTATAAATTAGATGATTTAAAGGTTTTATAAGTTTGTTAGCCGAGTTTAAGTATTTTTACGATCATTACCATAATTATAACCCTTATAAATTAGATGATTTAAAGATTTATAAGTTTGTTAGACGAGTTTAAGTATTTTTACGACAATACTGTAATTATAACCCTTATAAATTAGATGATTTAAAGGTTTTATAAGTTTGTTAGGTGAGTTTAAGTATTTTTTACTCTTATGTAAAACATTACAGTAAAATAAGGGATGTGAAATACCAACCTTGATTAGATGTTTACTGGTTGCATTGTATTTATGAACTAAGTCTTTATATCAATGATAAAATTTAGTAAAGGTTTGAACTAGTTTATGATAACGAAAACCCTGATGTAATTTTTTTTAAAGATTAAAAGAAGAGTAAAACATTTAAAATTTCCCCTTTTTCGATATGCGCTCCAACAATAATGTGGAATGAAACAGAAATTAAATTAAAACTCCCTATAGGGAAAATGCTGTAGGCATGGAAGATCATAGTACAAAATAGTGAGGCCGAGCTTTGTGTAAGTCAAGTTTTGCATTGAGTTTACCCAGTAAAATGACTTTGGAGCCACAAGACAAACAAATAGACTGTAAATTGCAATTTGATCGTTAATAAATCGTATTTTGTATTCAAAGGCAGCTGTATCAAAAAATCTTCACGAAAGTCATGTCCAACTGATTGTAACAGTACCAACAACAAGCTCTTTAATATTATTTGCCAACTTGGATTCGCATTAGGAACCACCATAACAACAAACGCTTAAATGATTTAGATGCTAATTCTGGTTCCCTATTACCAGAAATTTGCCTTTTTTATTAACGTTAAATCAGTTATCCATTACGGAATCAGTTTATTTTGATGTTGTTGAACACATACATGTTTACTCACAATTGACAGTGTTTAACAAAAGATCATTTATTTGAAAATGGGAATAAGATTCAGATTTATTTCTACAGGGCCGACGTGCTTATGGAGGCTGATATTTTACACACCCAACATGTTTTTTACAAGCCTCAGACATTGGACAACCGGTATATTTCGATGACTGCTGTCTGCTAATAGAAAGAGGGTTTTATGAAAGAATAATAGACAGTCGTTGGAAGTCAGTTGTTTTACCCTGCTCTGACAGAATCTGCCAGCTTTGTCAACTCGACTTGGTTGAGGATGAAATGCACTTTTTATTTAAATGCTCTATATGTAATGATATAAGAAAGAATTTTATGAAAGTATATTTCAGGAATTTCCAAATTTAAAACAACTGAATGATATAAATCTTTTAATCTGGTTCATGTCAAACATGTCAAATGAAAATCTACCAATTTATTTCTAGATTCTGTGAATTTTTATAAGTTTTATATAAAATAAGGAAAGACACATCCCAATCAGTTGACTAATTAATATGTTAATTCTCAATATGTAATAATTGTAATTAATAGCATGTAAATTAACTATAACTAACAAGCAGAGTTACATTTTGTCCTCATCTGGATACTGTTAAGTCTTACTATTTCATTGAGTTATCTCTCTTTATATGGTTGACTGACTCTCTGCCCATTTTATTAAACTTTGTATGTTTTATGTCCAACCAACTTTGATCAGTGTGAAAGGTGCAAATGTTTTATTATGAATGAATGTCTATGTTATTTTGATTGTATATGCCTGTCATGTGCCCTTTGATTAGGTCAATAAAAATTATCTATCTTATCTAATAAACCGTATATGATTCACATTGTGTATTTTTACTTGACAATCCGTAGGCATGCAAAACTAAAAATTTAACCAAATTTCTGTTGCCAAATTTGCATTAAAAAATTACCCTTCATGTACCCTTCAATTACCGGCTTTTGTGAATAACACAACTACCAGAAAATTTCCAATGCAAAAGATTATTATTACTGACATAATAAAGATTGCGTATATTCATATTTAATAGAAAATGAGGCAGAATTTGGGATAGAAAGTTTTTTATTTTGAAAATTATAATTCTGTAGGAAAAACTGAAAAAAGCGATATACGCCCTAAAAATTACTATCTGATATAAGGAAAATATGTTTTTTATATAATTACTGCAAAAAAAAATTAACAAAATCCCTGTACTCTATTTTTTAATATCTTTTTAAAGAAGCCAAATCTCAAAAAGATGGAGTTACCTCCTCTTCATAAACCTTTTATTTTATTGTCAGCACTTCACTGACGGTAAAGTATGGTTATATTTCATTGTTTTCGAATTTGTTTATCATCTTAAGCTAATTTGAACTTCTTAACAGAGAGATACAAACTTCGAAACATATTATTTAGCATTCTTCTGATGTATGATATTTGACCAAAATTGGTATCATATGTTTTATTTCCTTTGAATTATGGAATGCTTAAAAAAATTATAAACGTCGATATTTTATTACTACAGCAGAGATGCAAAGCATAGCACATTATTATTTAGAGAAAAATCAGTTCTCAGGTTCCCGCATTTTTTTGTTGCAATTTTAGTAAATTTTTATCCCCTGAATTTTTTTTTACAATTTAAGGCTTCCAGTCTAAGGACAGCATCAGTGTGTAAATGCCTTTAAATAATGGAATATCCATCGTATTAGTATACATTTTTTTTATGAACAATACTACAGTTAAGCTTAAAGAGAAATAATATGAAAAATAGTAAATGCTTGACGCATTTGCTACCCATACCAAAATTTAATGAATATGAAATTTAGAAATTCAAATAATTGCCCTCTGGTTTTACAGTCATATTTGCACATTTCAATTTTAAAAGCAAAATAGATTTTATATATGCAGTATAAAGTCATCAAAGGTCAACTTGCATTAATACTAAAGATATGCAGTCTATAAGACAAAGGGAATCAATTTTTTGTTATTTCATTAACCTTTAGACTGCTACACGCTACTTGTATGTTGTTTTTGAGACTCTGTGTGCATTGCTGTCACTGACGACACTCCATACATGCAAAGTTCATCGTGTTGGTGTTCATTTTAAACATTAGAACTCTTGCTACAATTTCAGACTATATATATAGCTAGTTAATAACTGCATTGAAGAATTTTAGTTCCATTTTTGCTTGAAAAATAGGCACTTGAAGAAGATTTAAAAAAAACGTCATATTTTGGTGGGGTAGGCTACCTATCGTCACCTGATTTGTACTTCCGGTACTGTGGCCGCCCAAAGCCGAAAATCATCAAGTTTGCAGATTTTGGGTCAGGTCATATTCCATTCTTAACCCAATGCCAGACCCTACCTTACCCAGGTGTTAACCAAGGAGACCAGTGTGCAGAAATATGGTAACTCTTTACAAATACCACTACAAACTGGGCCTCTGAGTGTCATACAGTCCTCCAGGTCAATAACTAGTACGAACAAGAGGCTCTCAAGAGCCTGTATCGCTCACCTGGCCCTTGATTAACATGGCTGCCATATTGGATATCGTGCTGACCTGAAAAACACCTTTTTGCAAGGGACCACTCAATGACTATTGCGGCCAAGTTTTGTTCCAATTGGCTCAGTACATTCAGAGGAGAAGATCTTTGAATGTGTTTTCCCATAGGGTCCAATGTTAAAACTATGTTCCCCACTGGCGGCCATGTTGGATATAGTGCGATCCTGAAAAACACCTTTTTTGCAAGGGACCACCTAAGGACTATTGTGGCCAAGTATGGTTCCAATTGGCTCAGTAGTTTCAGAGAAGAAGATCTTTGAAAGTGTTTTCCCATAGGGTCCAATGTTAAGGGGGTAGACCTGGGATAGGAGGAGATAACTCTGTTTTTCACTTTTTTAGTACTTACACAAACAAATAGAATCATTGCAATAGGTATGATCCAAATTTTAAAATTGTAAAATTTTTTCACACAGCAAATAAATATTCACTTTGTCATGAAAGCAAATACCCAATATAAAGTTATTTATAATGAGTGCATTCTACCTCACATTTTTGCAAGGCTGTCCAAAGATAATGAAAATATGTAAAAGTCAGATTTCTTCCAAGGGAGGTAATTTATAGTACAGATTCAGCAATTTTATTGATTTTTATCCACTTTATTCTAAATTAAGAAAAAATAGGACGGTAGAATTTTCTAATATTTTAATATATCTTACATCTACTAGTTTTCTTTCTAATCTCAGTTTTTGGTGAAAATTAAACGACAGAATTTTTTACAATAGGTGTTTGAAAGTGATCAAAATAGAGTAAAAAATTCAGCCTATACTGTTCAGAACACCCATTTATTTCAGTTCAAACTATTTAAATTTACTATCATTATTCATGCTTACTTTCACACATGTCTAAACTAAAAAAATTGCATTTGAAATAATTCTAAATCAAATACAAACTTAATTAGAGCCAATTTTATACACCGCAATCAAGTCCTGAACGGACCAAATAATATGAGGAAACAGGGTATCTTTGATGACCACTAGACAAAAAACGGGACGGTAAAAATTGTTGAAAATTGCTAAAAGTCGACATGAACATGTGTAGTTTTAATACTGAAAATATTAAGAAAATTAAACGAGGGGAAAATTTTAGGCCTACCCAGGTCTACCCCCTTAAANTTTTTAAAGAAGCCAAATCTCAAAAAGATGGAGTTACCTCCTCTTCATAAACCTTTTATTTTATTGTCAGCACTTCACTGACGGTAAAGTATGGTTATATTTCATTGTTTTCGAATTTGTTTATCATCTTAAGCTAATTTGAACTTCTTAACAGAGAGATACAAACTTCGAAACATATTATTTAGCATTCTTCTGATGTATGATATTTGACCAAAATTGGTATCATATGTTTTATTTCCTTTGAATTATGGAATGCTTAAAAAAATTATAAACGTCGATATTTTATTACTACAGCAGAGATGCAAAGCATAGCACATTATTATTTAGAGAAAAATCAGTTCTCAGGTTCTAGCATTTTTTTGTTGCAATTTTAGTAAATTTTTATCCCCTGAATTTTTTTTTTACAATTTAAGGCTTCCAGTCTAAGGACAGCATCAGTCAGTCTGTGCCAAAAACTTTTTCATTCACTAGCCCGAAGGGGCTAGTAAGGTCCCATGTTGTACTAGCCCGAACTCAATTTCACTAGCCCTTATAGAACATTCTTTGTTAAAAGGGTACAATTTTAACTAGCCCACAGGGCTAGTGACTTCAAATTTTTACTAGCCCGAGACTGATTTTACTAGTCTCGGGCGTAGGGCTAGTGGCTAAAGGCACAGACTGATCAGTGTGTAAATGCCTTTAAATAATGGAATATCCATCGTATTAGTATACATTTTTTTCTATGAACAATACTACAGTTAAGCTTAAAGAGAAATAATATGAAAAATAGTAAATGCTTGACGCATTTGCTACCCATACCAAAATTTAATGAATATGAAATTTAGAAATTCAAATAATTGCCCTCCTGGTTTTACAGTAATTCATATTTGCACATTTCAATTTTAAAAGCAAAATAAATTTTATATATGCAGTATAAAGTCATCAAAGGTCAACTTGCATTAATACTAAAGATATGCAGTCAATAAGACAAAGGGAATCAATTTTTTGTTATTTCATTAACCTTTAGACTGCTACACGCGACTTGTATGTTGTTTTTGAGACTCTTGTGTGCATTGCTGTCACTGACGACGCTCCATACATGCAAAGTTCATCATGTTGGTGTTCATTTTAAACATTAGAACTCTGGCTACAATTTCAGACTAGTTAATAACTGCATTGAAGAATTTTAGTTCCATTTTTGCTTGAAAAATCGGCACTTGAAGAAGATTTTTAAAAAAATGTCATATTTTGGTGGGGTAGGCTACCTATCGTCACCTGATTTGTACTTCCGGTACTGTGGCCACCCAAAGCCGAAAATCATCAAGTTTGCAGATTTTGGGTCATGTCATATTCCATTCTTAACCCAATGCCAGACCCTACCTTACCCAGGAGTTAACCAAGGAGACCAGTGTGCATAAATATGGTAACTTTTTACAAATACCACTACAAACTGGGCTTCTGAGTGTCATACAGTCCTCCAGGTCAATAACTAGTATGAAAAATGACTAAAATTCGTGTTTTTTCCATATGGTACCTATATTTGGACCACTAGCCCGGCCACCCACCCCCACCTCCTCACGGCATCCACCCCACCCCGTGCTCACCTATAGTTGCTTTATGGTTATCAGCCATCATCAACATCAGGCTTCAGCTCATTTGCATATTATAAACATAAATTTGCAAACATTCGAAAACGAGGGGTCCCCCATTTTTTTACTCAGCAGCTTAAGGGTTAATTCTAACATTCTAACAAGTTGAAATTCGCTAAATGTATCATAAATCATATTTTTGTACTCAAGCAAAGAAATGCTGGCTCTTGTCTCTTTCACTTCCTCTAAGATTGGCAACCAACCACTTTGAAATAAACTGGCACAGAAGAAATATAGAAAAAGATATATAGGTATTTCATTAAAATGGCAAAGTTGCTGCTTTCAAAATAAATTAATTAATAATTAATCTGTAATTAATATTCATGCAATAAATGTTGCCTAGGCAAGTAAAAATAAATATCAAAATATAGATAAGGGTCTCCAGAGACAGAATAATCACCATGATTATTTTGACCGACTTCAGATTTGTCAATAATAATTAATTTTGTAGGCTTATTGATTAAAACACACAACAGAAATTCAGTAAATAGATGCAAAGAAATATATAAAACATTTTACAATTAGTAATGACAGGTCAAAATAAATATTTTTGTGACATTTATAACCAGTCAGGGGTACAACCAAAATCAGTTATTTTTTAAATAACCATTTAAAGTTATATTCAAAATTTTCTTTTTAAAAAATAACTAAATAGAGTTATTTTTTCATATTTCAAAGTGTTTGTATTTTGCTTGGTAATTTTTTTTTACTTTTGACACAGCATTTTTTTTTTTATGATAAAGTAATTATTCCTCTTTCTTTTTAAGGTTAAAACTCCTTTGCACATAACCAGGAACCTATTGCGCAAAGCTTTTGAAGAAGGGCACCCTAGAGAATAATAAAAATAGTATTTTATTGGCACAAACTCATACACAATAAATGGTTAAGGCCCATATTACAATAAATGAACATACGTGATAAAAAATGACAAATGATGTGAGCAATGACACTGTTATAAGTAAAGGTACATGATAGTACATAATGGTGAATATATAATTAACAGTAAACATTAAATCAAAAATATTTTATAATAGATTCTTCCTCATATTCAAAGAATCTGATATTACCAGATGGATTAAATATCAATTAAAAAGTCATTACTTCCTCAAGAACAGGAAAAAATTACGCCGACCATTTGGTTCAAAATAGTACACAACAGGTGGCCTTGTGTCTGAAATCGAAACTTCAGAACCATACATGTATTAAAGATTTGAAACAAAAAATGTGAATATAACTTATTTCAGTTATTTTCTAATTTTGTCCTAAAGGGAGATAATATTTTTGTCAAGGGAGAAAATCTGGACACTAAAAATATAACTAGAATAAGTTATTTAAAAAATAACTGATTTTGGTTGTGCCCGTGACTGATAACTGGAAACAGATCTTCAAAAAATTCTGAAATTTTATCAATATGAAACATAGGTAATCAACGATTACAGAGTTCGCCTCGTTATAGCAGTTTGTCACTGTAACAAAATTTTGAATGGATGTTGACATCACATTTGCATGCCTAAGCAAGGTAACATAATCCTACCATGTTTAGTGACTGAGATCTGAACTTGCCTGAAAACTTAGACATAAATCACTCATGCATAAAACATAAGTCAAACTAAAGTGACCTACTTTTGCCTGAATGCTGATGTACCATCAGGGATGCATGCCTATGCAAGGTTACCTGATCCTACCATGTAAAGTGATTGAGATCTGAACTTGTCCAAAAACTTGGATGTAAATCAATCAAGTGGAAAATATAGGTCAAAGTGAACTTATTTTGTCTGGATGCTGATCTACCATCAGAGTTATATGCATATGCCAGGTTACGTGATTGTACCATGTATAGTGACTAAGATCTGAACTCGTCCTAAAACTTGAATGTAAATCAATCAAGCATAAAATATAGGTCAAGGTGTCCTCATCTTGCCTGGATGCTGACCAACCATCAGAGATGTATGCATATGCAAGGTTACATGATCCTACCATGTGTAGTGTCTGAGATCTGAACTAGTCAGAAAACTTGAATGTAACTCAATCAAGCATAAAATATAGGTCAAGGTGTCCTAATCTTGCCTGGATGCTGACCAACCATCAGAGATGTATGCATATGCAAGGTTACATGATCCTACATGTACCATGTGTAGTGTCTGAGATCTGAACTAGTCAGAAAACTTGAATGTAACTCAATCAAGCGTAAAATATAGGTCAAAGTGACCTAATTTTGCCTGGATGCTGACCTTCCATCAGAGATGCATGCATATGCAAGGTTACATGATCCTACCATGTATAGTGACTGAGATCTGAACTCAGACGTAAACTTGAATGTTAGTCGTTCAAGCGGAAAATATAGGTCAAAGTGACCTAATTTTGCCTGGATGCTGACCTACCAGCAGAGATGCATTCATATGCAAGGTTACATGATCCTACCATGTATAGTGACTGAGATCTGAACTCGGACGTAAACTTGAATGTTAGTCGTTCAAGCGGAAAATATAGGTCAAAGTGACCTATTTTTGTCTGGATGCTGACCTACCATCAGAGATGCATACATATGCAAGGTTACATGATCCTACTATGTATAGTGACTGAGATCTGAACTCGGGCGTAAACTTGAATGTAAAGTCATTCAAGCGGAAAATATAGGTCAGAGAGACCCAATTTTCTTGGAGGCTGTGAGATAGCCCAAGAGGCACCTGCATACAAAGTTTGATGACCATACCATACATAGTTGCAGAGATATATGCCCAAATGCGGACGCGGACGTACATGTAGACATAGACGTAGACGTGGACACTCCAATAGTCCAATAGTCCCCTTCAACTTCATTGAGGCGAACTAAAAATGACTGTCATTTGCTTATTTCTTAAGCTATTTGCGAAAAGTAAAGTGTTTTGAAAATGTGGAAGAGATGTCTTTCAGATGGCATAATCTATTTTCCCATAAATTTAAAAATCCCTTTGCGTCCATACAATTCGTAGAAACTGGGACTAATTTAACAGGGATATGAAACTATTTAACAAACCAGTTTGATCGAATAAAAAGCGGTGTCAAGGCTACAATTTTTGGCTGTAACTTTTGATTTACTCAACATAAAATCATTCTAAAAAATTTGTCGAAAAGCCGATTTATCGTATATTTACAACATAAATTTTTATTCATACAACAATGAAATTCTAATTAAAAATTGGTAATAAATGCACCAGAGGTTGTTTTCTTGTGTATAGAGGTCGTAAAATTATCGAGAAACCGTCCAATAAACAAATGACAGTTATCGATGATTAATGAGCGTCAGAACAATGAAAATCAAGAAAATTGGCTAACTTTAACTCGTTAGTTTACCTGTCCAATTCCATCCTACCATTACGAAATTTTATCAGTATAAAGCTCTTTGCATTGGCTTTATAGTCAAATATAATTTATGCAGGAAAGATTTTTAACAGTGCTGATAAATTTTGACTGATGTGACCACGCTCATGCAATTTTTAGACATAAATTTTTGAGTTCAAACCCTAAACTTTTCCCTGTGTATTTTACAACTAAATTTTCAACTAAATTTAAAGAAAAATATACCATGATTCGCGTCAAAGTTTCATCTTTTCAATCATATAAAATTTGTAGCATTAAATATTTTGGGGAAAACAGAAAGTGTACTGAAAAAAAAACGTCATGAACAGTCAAGTACCTAACCTGTATGGGTTATTACAGAAAAATAACATGCATGTGTTATTACAGATGTTGTTTTGAGTTATCTGCTCTTTATTCCTAATTCTGTAATAACATATGTATGTAGCAACCTTTAATATATTACCTTTTTTTTGTCACTTGGGAATTGCTTAGACGTTTGCGCAGAAACTAACTATTTAGCCTGGATAAATCAGTTTTCAACTAAGTTAAAACATTTTTGATGAACCATGGTTAATCAATGAGACAAGGCTCTAGAGTGATATAACTTAAGTTGTAATAACAATGCTTAGTTATTACAGGAATATGATTTAAAAATTTGTTAGTAATTCCCAAGTGTCAAATAAACTAAGAAACTTGCGCAGAACCTATTGACATGCTTTGATTTTCATACATTACTATAAATTAAGATATAATCTGATTAGGCATTATTTTGATCTGGGGAAACCACTTTTAAGTGATGTAGAGTGGCTGTAATAACACCCATTTATTATTACAGGCATACTTTTTCTGTAATAACATATGTATATTTTGCAATATTGGCAAATTATGAGAAGTCCTATGATTCTAACTCCTAGCATGCTTTTAGACAATAATGGCAAGGATAAAATGGTATACTTTTAAAACAAAACCATGACTGCATAATGCCTATTTGAAGCATGTAACATACATATGTTATCAATTTTTTCCATTAGTAATAACACATGCATGTTATTTTTCTGTAATAACTCATACAGGTTAGGTACTTGACTGATGAAGTGTAAAATTTCGTGGTATATTTATAAAAAAAAACAAAATTATCCAAGTTTTAGAGCAAAATTTGTGTACTTTGGAATAAATTTATTTTACAAAAGTTATACTATAATTTGCAGCAATCTTTTTTCTATAAAATGATTTATTTTGTATTAAAATCGGTGGAAAATGTAGGTGTAAAGTGTACTGAAAATGTCCTATGTTTCAACAGAGAAATGCTGAAAAATACAACGATTTACAGGTAAATCTGCCGTGACACCGAATTTGTGAGAAATGTAAATATTTCAAATCTCTGTTATATAGACGAGTTTCCAATTGGTGAATTTTCCCGAAAAATTTTGACGTCACAATACAGATTTTTGGACGTCACAAAATTACGTGACGCAATTTACTTCGATTGACCTCAGGTCAATCGGAGCAATTCATTCATAAAACAAAATTGGAAATTCGTCTATAACAGTCAGGGGCATCATCAAAAACAGTTATAAATTTTATAACCATTTTCAGTTATTTTCATTTTCAATAAGTAATGGAAAATGGTTATTTTTGAATTTCCTTTGATCTTTAAATCCTGATTGTGGCCATAATAAATTTTTCTCATTTGTGTTGGTATTTTTCTTTGATAAATTAACATTTCCTTTATAATTTGAAACCATAACATCTGATACGCACCATCAGGAACATGGTACGCATGTTGGTCAAAGTCAAGCCCCAAAGGGACTTTAAATGTCAATTAAATGTTCATTATCTAATATAAGCAGTTCATTGATAATTAAGATGTTTTACTTCATCAATATCTTTTGAAATTTACATAAATCCTGTGGTTTTGTTGTTCAAGTTTCTTGATTCAGAGCTTGATGAAAATTCGACATGTTGTAGAAGAAATAACCAATTTTAGTTATTTTTGCAATTTTCCCTAAGGGAGATAATTCAAAAATGGAAAAATCTAACCNAAAAATTTGAATTTGAAACAGGAAAATAATACAAATTTTAATTTCAGTAACACAAGGGAACATTTAGTAACACAAGGGAATTTTTTATCGAGTGCATATAAACATTGTTTTCTTCTTATAAAATGGTTAAGCGTTGTATTCTTTATTATTCTTTATTCCTTGTGATACTGTACGGAAAAAGAGAGACCAATTTCTTCATCTTCTTGAACAGAAAATTTACATCCAGAAACCCTGCAATGGCTCAAGCAAGGGACTATAGTCCCTGCTCAAGCAGGTAACAAAAGAGACATTTGGTAACACAAGTGACATTTGATGTCTGCAACATTATCAATTAAAAGTGTTTTGAAAGTTTTCACATTTATTTTTTACTTCCGAAAACATCTTAGTAGTCATTTATTACTCCCTTCCTTCTAAGAATCATAAAGAAAAGCTAACCCAAATGAATTGTAGCATGTCAAAATCGATTTGTTTTTTGTATGTTAATGTTTCGGCTACTTTTATTACCAGATGGATCTTATAGTTTAATTTGTAAAACTTTCGAATTAAGAAGTATAAAACTACAGATTCATTGCTCTATTTACTTTTGATTTTGCTTTGTATTCAACGGTAATATGGAAGTTGCATCGTTGAGTTAGCAATAATGTATGCCCCTTGTGTTACGTGTTACTTTTTTGAATTGTCCCTTATGTTACTGTCTGTTTATGTTTCAAAAATCCTAATTATTGTAATAAAGACGAGTGTTTGCAAAAAAGATGAACTAGGAAAGTATCGTATATGGGGTGATTACATTTGTTTTTGTCTTCCTCTTACCTTTGATTTTACGAATTCGGTCACTAGTGTTACGTAACACAAGTCAGGTAACACAAGGGACATATTCATTACTAAATCCAATTCTATTCGCATTGCATGTTCCCTTGAATAACGGGTCAGCTTCTTCTGCAAAGCAAATTACTAAATACAAATACTGGTCACAAGCTGGTGCTAATAATAGAAAATGCAGTAATAATAGAAAATGCAGTAACAACAAGGACAGAAATAAAAATTACGGCGTTACCCTGCATACCTTAGAGGTAAAATTTTAGGCTTGAACAGCATCATAGTGCCTAATGGAATACCCAATACATGTACTAAAAGATGAAGTAGTACTCTGGGAAGGCATTTAGTTAATCAGTAAGAGAGATAACCCTTACTTACTGGTTGAATTACACGGTTACAGTAACAAAAGCCGGGACACGACCAAAAGCACACATGTTTTAGTGTATTTTTTTTCATAGAATTTATACGTGTTTGGTTTCGTTTATGTGTTATTTTAAAAGAAATTATTCGATAGAAAATAAATACTAAGTATTGAAATTTAGAACTTTTATTATCTTTATTTTAAAAGATGTCTTGACATATCTTGTCTATCACGGCGAATTCACAGGCCGTTTTTATCAAAATTGCCACCTTTGAAGTCAAATTAAACAAAGAATTAGACATAAAAGGATTATTTTTGTATTTCAAATCACTCTATACATTACCAATATACATCCTGAAAATTTTTTAAAGTGAAAAATACCCTATATCACGCATACAAGCGAATAACACAAATGTCGACAATTAGCCATATACTATCAGGCATATTTCCAATTGAAGCCCAGATACATATTAGAGCACTTGGAATGTTTAATAATGAATGCCACAAATCTGAAGATAAAAAAAAAACAGAAAAACAACTGGCAAGACGACAATTCAGTGTTAATAAAGAGTGATGATAGTAATAGTTGGTTAATAGCTGTAAAACACATCCTAAGAAAATATGATCTGAAGGAAGCTATTTGGTATTTGAACAATCCAGTTGAGAAAACGTCATGGAATCTATTAGTTAAAAACACTATTTTTGAATATTGGACCAAACTTATTACTGAAACATCCACCTTTTATAAAGATCTGATTTTTCTGTCACACAGTCATTTCAGAAAAGGGAAAATTCATTCTCTATTCAAGATCAATTGGATTCTTTAAGATTACCAATTAGCTAGGCTATGGAATAGCCCAGCTATATAGATAGTTCTTGGAGGGAGCTGAGGAGTACGCTTGCGCAGAAGACTATTGACCAATAGGAATTTCAGATTCTCGAAATCAAAATGGCGTCCAGTTTCGTCCTGATAAAACGGGGTGGGGTTTATTTTTTCTGTTTCCTTGTGGAAGTTGAAAAGTATTATGAACATTTACTATAGGTGGTACTGGGAACAGGTTCGTAGAGGATGATGGGATTGGTATTGCAATATCGCTTAGCCAGATTTATAAATATAGATATGATAGAAAGAATAAGAACAGTAATGTATAAATTTAAAACCAGAAGTTAATAAATAAAGATGAGGTATTGTGCAATAATCAATAATATACAAATACTATAAAAGACTTTTCAATTGTGTTAAACAAAGCATGATTGTAGTTTGTGGAGATACTTAGGTAATGGAGAACGAAAGGTGGAAAGAGATAGAATTGTGTGTTTTGCTGAAGAATAAAGAGCTACCAGTGTTTATTTGTGTGTGCTGTAAAGGGATTATGTTTCGATGCCAAGTACACGAGAAAGAATTTAATTTGAAAAGATGAGAGAAAGATGAGAGGTTGAAAGAAATGTTAAAAGGAGAGAAGCATATTGTGTGTAAAACGTGTAACTCTTATGTGTGTAAGCAATGATAAATAATTTAGAAATGGATAAAGCTCTTTTTGAAGAATTAAATACGCTAGAACAATATTATTTTAATTTCTCCAGTTTTACCATTTTACAAAATTGTGATTTTACCTAAGAGTGATCAAAGAGTTGTACATGGTCTTTTTGTAGAATCCGACATGACAAACATAACGAAAATTTTTGATTTGAGTATACAAATACATCATGAGCCACCACACCCTTGTCAATCAAACACGCAGTTTTCTATCCAAGGCTATTCCATAGCCTAGCGTATCGTTTTTATTTCATAAAATCCATTATCCGATTTATATCATCTACCTATGTTTATAAAGTCCACACGTGTTTTCTAGTTAAACTTAAATTACTAACTAGGTCTTAATACTGCAAAATAGAAGGATAAAAATAGAGCTGACTACTATTACAATGTCAATTTTTTTTATTTATGATGAAAATTCATTGTGACATAGACTGTGTATATAAAACAACATATAATAAGCCATGATGACACACCAATTCTTTCAGATTTTAGAACTAGAAAACAACCTTTTATAGTGATTTGTTTTTATCGAAAAGGCTAAAATGACTTTTTATACTACCGCAAACATTTTTGCGGTCGTATATTGGTATGGTGCTGTCGTCGTCGTCGTCGTCGTCGTTGTCGTCGGCGTCGTTGTCGTTGTCGTCGTCGTCGTCTGTAGACACTTTAGTTTTTGGTCAATAACTTTAGTTCCAGTAGATCAATCCTTATGAAATTTTAAGATAATGTTCTTTAGTACAAAAGGAAGGTTTGGCTCAGTTTTGGTCATTGTTGCCCCACCCGTTTTTAAAAAAGGGGCCAAAAAGGGTTAAATTGGGTATTTTCACATGTTTGTCTTTAGAATCTTTATTATTAATCGGATTTTTATGGGGTTTCTTTCAGTGTGTTCCTGAGGAAATTTCCAATCTGGAGTATGCCAACAGATTTAACGTAGCATGAACCGCTCACAAGATAAATGGGGCCCAACAGGGGCAAATCTCCAAAAAAATTTTTTTTTTATTTTAAGTCCGATTTTGATGCAGTTT
>MJUU01034694.1:97060-133780 GCA_002080025.1 Modiolus philippinarum
AGTAGTATTATGGATAATGTGTTATCCAGTTATGTGTGCTACATTTTTTAGGTTTTTTTTTCTAATCAAATGCAACAAATATGAATCAATCAACTTAAGATTTTGCAATAAAATTATTTCAATATCATGAAAAATTATGAATTTAAACTGATAATTTGTATTCATAAATGACAAAACCCTGCTTATTTTGGTTCCGAAATGCGGAGAAAATAGACTTAAAACAATCGCTTATACTACTCTAATAAACCCTTGCATAAACGATTTGCAACATATAGAACATGACCAGTAATGGCAGTATTGTCAACAACATACATGTACTTATAATAAAAGAATTGTAAAACAGTAACAGTACCAGTTTTGTTATAAACAATAAATACCAGTTATACCAGGAATTAAGTTTTACAATACTGGTAATACCAGTATTGTAAAAAACACAATTCTGGTAGAACTAGTATTGTGAAAATATACAATACTGGATTTACCGGTATTGTCCACAATAAAATACTGGTACAACTAGTATTGTATATAGCACAATACTGGTGGAACTAGTATTGTCCACAATGCAATACTGGTACAACTAGTATTGTAAATAATTACAATACTGGTTTTTCCAGTATTGTAAAAAATACAATACTGGTTTGACTAGTATTGTACACAACACAATACTGGTACAACTAGTATTGTAAGCAACACAATACTGGTACAACTAGTATTGTATTTTTCACAATACTGGTAAAACTAGTATTGTAAACAATACAATACTAGTAATTCCAGTATTGTTGAATACAATACTGGTATAAAATTTTCTACCAGTATTGTACAATACTGGTAGTACTAGTATTGTGTTCATATTCTTCACTTTATCATAATTGTTTTATATACTCGATCAGTGCATACTATCTATTCAAGAGTAAGTATATAATTGTTTTTGGGTACAGATCACAATGTTATATCGTAGGAAATAGTTCGGTATTTGGCGACTTTCTATCAGTTAAATTCACCCTAGACCAATTATCTGAATACACATAATTTAAGAGGTGTATTTTTACTAATGATTTGAATTAAGCGATTTGTTCATGTTTTGATATTTAATACTACAAATATTCATACACCACCGTTTCCTCAGTATCATGCGGACATATAATTAATTGTGTATTGATCGTTATGTAGTAGAGTTATCTTTCTTTAAATTCTGTGTTTTTAAAATTGACCAATAATTATTATATTTGATATAACATCATTTTTATTTTAATACTTTATCTTATTAAAAAGTATATATTTTCATTAAATAGGATAATAGATAGATATGATGGTCTTTAAATTCCTAATTTTGTTAATTTAATTTTACTATTAATAAAACTTACATGGAAATATTTATTTTTTATATATTGAATGTTATAATATATGTTTCAAAGCTCTAACAGGCTACTACATAACTAAATATGGAAGATGCAAACCTACATCTGAAGTTGGGTTAATAACATTAAAAAAACTAATATCTAATTTGTACATGAAGCCAACAATGGTTTCGATGATACCACATCCGAATCACGTCTACATCTTGATGTCAGTAAATTTATAGCAACATAGTTTGAGTGGAAATATTTCATTATGGATATACATCGTATATCAATTAATTTTAGAAATAAAAAAATATGGCCATGTCTTTTCTTTAAAATTCTAAATCGTTCCGTATAGCATTAGCTCGATTTGATTTGAAAAAAAAGTGTGCAATGTTTAAAAAGTCATATTATTATTACCTATAATAATAATTAGAATTATGAAGAAAAAAAAACAAACAAACAGTTATACAAAAGTGAAATAGAAAAGACCCCTATGCTCGCAAATATCTGTCAAATTAGTGATTGTATAACGTGTTGCAAAGACAGAGATTAGAAAACTCCTAGTTAATCCTTTGTAAAAATCGGTAATAACAAGCGCGTTCGAGACTTCCCGTTAGGTAAGTCGATTTTTAATTCCCATTACATGTAATTTTGATTAAACCTACAGAAATGTCAACAAAACGTTTTTTATTGAATAGCGATAAATTGTCATGGATATTAATTGTAATATCAGAATGAGCTTACTGTGTACCTGAAGTTGTTTCTTCTCTTGTATGCAGATGATACAGTTCTTGTGTCATAGATCAGTGATGACTTACAAAATATGCTTAATGATTTTGCTAATTACTGTAATCGATGGCAACTGAAAATAAATATTAACAAAACAAAAGTTCTAATTTTTTTCCAAAGGAAGTATTCATAAAAAACTTAAATTTTTTAAAAACAATTACAAATGTCTTGGTGTTTTCTTTGCCAGAAGTGGTTCATTTTAACCACCAGATCATACTTATGTGTTCAAGCAACAAAGGCAATGTATGGTATCTTACAAAAATGTAGAAAAAATAAGTTTACTGTAGAATGTAAAATGAATTTATTTGATAAAATAGTTTTACCAATTTTATCATTTAAGATATTGTAAGTTTGTCCTCCACTGGAAACAGACAACCCCTAGTTGTATAGTTAATGCAGAATTGGGAAGACATCCAGTTATTTTAAATGCCAAAGTTCGTATGGTCAATTTTTGGGGTAAATTATTGAACGACAAAGATAGTAAGATCTCTAGCATTTTATATAAACTTTTATATGTAACTATGGCTTTGAAACTAAATGGTTATCTTATATCAAAAACATTTTCGATAATTGTGGTATGTCCAACATTTGGCAAAGTCAGAACTATGATACATGGACTTCTAATAATATCCAACAAAAGCTTCACGATCAATTCATGCAAGACTGCTTAGCAGAAATTAACTTTATATCTAAAGTACTATGCTACAGAATTTTTAAGACAGATGTACATTTTGAACAATATTTTTAAAAACTAAATGAAAGTGATATTTATACGCTTTGTAAATTTAGGTGTGGCAGTCACCGTTTACCGGTTGAAACAGGGAGATGGCGTAATCTTTCTAGAAACGAAAGATTGTGTCATCTCTGCGATTCAACCGATATCGGTGACGAATACCACTATATCATGTCTTGCAAAGCATTGCAGCAAGAAAGGAAAAGGCTATTACCTGAATTTTGTAATATAAGACCAAATACTTATAAATTTGGTCAATTGTTTAACTCTACTGATACTGTGGTTCTTGAGAAATTATGTCGTTTTATTAAAATTGTTAACATGAAAGTCAGTCCTCCAGGTTAAATTGTCATTATACTTTTCACACATGTCTGTTATAATTTTGTTGTACTATGTATATATTTTCTCTATAACTCTGTATGTAGTTTATGAGAATAAAGTTCATTCGGTTAACACAATTATTAATTGACGATGCATTAGTAAAAACAATTACTTTTACCATTGGAACATTGTGCCCGTACAGGTAGATTTTGACGAAAATTACGAGGAGTCCCGATTCTAGTGTTGCATCATTAGAGTGAGTTTACACGAGTGATGTTAACGATTTCTAGTAGTTGCTAATCTCTGTATGTCTCTGGATGTTGACAGGCATTTAATTCAATTAAAATCAAATAAAAAACAACTTTTTATTATCTAGTACATGTGCAATTTTGCCCCCCCCCCAATTTTCCATATTGCTAAGAAAAAGTAAGGGCTAATGGTGATGCTGAGAGCTTACGACAAGAAGAATCCAAAGAAACGAACCCTTAAAAAATGAAATAAAAAAAAATCATAAACATAAACGCATCTTTTTGTTTTGTTTTGTTTGTTTGTTTGAAAATGACCCTTTTCAAAATTGTACAGGTATTACAGGTATGTGAACAATCGAGTATCTTTGGATATTGGTTTACCCATATCTTATCTTGTTATCTGCGTGCTCGCAGGTAAAAGAGCCGCTTGATTACGTCCGTTCGTCCGTCCGTCATGCTTTAGGGGTACCAAGTTTGTGTAATCTGAAACTCAGAAACCTTTACCCCATTAAGTAGGAAAAATGAAAGGATATGGAGTGAATGTACATGTGACAAAAACGCACACGATACATAGAGAACTCCAGTTTATCAAGGACAGGGCTTTTATTCCTGTCTACATCTTGATGTCGCCTGAGGGTCTTAAACTGTACAACTGAAACTTTGCACAGTTGTTTTGGACACATTGAAGATATGCATCTTTCCATTTGGGGCGTTTTTTAAAAAGAATGACACCATTATTGAACTAAGCAAATTCTTCAAATTCATTAAATTTTAACATTACGGTACAGAGTTTGTGTAATCTGAAACAGACACCTTCTACCAGTTGAACATGAGTGACGGTGACTTAGGTTCAGACATGCAAATGTAATTGGTCTTGTTCTTTTGTGTGCCACACTCATGTTATGTCTATATTTTTCCAATGTTGCCATTATCATTGGATAATCTATTTTAGACTGACGGTTCAGTTTTCACTAACTTTACTCAAATATTGTTTTCATCAAAATTTAACTTTGTGATATATCTTAACCATCTTTACAGTAAGTACCAATAAAATGTTTTATTCCACTTTGCAAACATTTTTACTTATTTAACTATTTTCTAATAAATATCCAATGAATACATCAAATCAAAAAGATCCTTAAACTTGAAGGTAAAACCCACCTTGTTTTGAAAAAAAGGATTTTTTTGTGATTATATTTATTTGGGATAGAAATGCTCTTTACTGTTTTCGAAAAATGTTTATTTCTGAAACTATTCACTTTTTAATCGATAATTTTTTTCCGTTGATAGCAAAAAAGATAAGCATAATGAGTCTAAGAAGAAGTCCCGTTGACGTCATTTTGCTAAATTTTATACTAAATCGTCAAAATTGTATCCTAATGCATACTTTCACTTAGTGGCGTCATATTGCTGAATAAAATCATATGATATAGGTACAAACAGACGTCTTCTTCCTCAGAAACTATTGGATATGTCCTTCGGAGTGTTTTTAAAATATTCCTCCCAACCGTGACACGAGAAATGTGACGGAATTAATAAAAAGGGTCCCCATTGGGACCCTTGCAAAAGATTAACCTTATTATTGATGATGCACAGTTGGGGAAAACGTTCATCGAAGAAAATGAAGGAAAAAAATGTTTAATGAATTAAACCTAAATATATTTCGAGGCAATAATATTTTTGAACCAAAATCACTTAAAGAATTACATGTAACGAGTAACGATCATTCGTTGCCCTGGAATTAAAATGTCGCAAGTGACACTTACTACCCTTTTCACTACTTTGCTTCCTAAGCGCCATCATAATTTACTCTGGGTTCGTGTTAAACCCTCTTTAAATTGCTACATTAGTTTAAGGTCGTATCTACATATTTTTCTACAGCTGGATTTAAAGGTTGTTTCTGCATGTACTATTCAACTAAAATATTTTCGCTCCAACTTCCATTTTGAAGCTACAAGGTTGTAACAGGCAGATACGTCAAAACGTTTCCTTCTTACTCAAAGGTGTAAAATTGCAGTTACGATCTTGAAGTCCTATGGCGACGATATGGGCTGTTGTCCGAGTAGCTTTTGTTCGTGGATGTTGGGCGTGGTTTGCTTTCATTCTGTGGCTTAACGATTATATGATTTTTTATTGCCTCATTAACTGTGTCTAGGAAAATAAGCATAACAATCAGTTAATCTGGATCTAGGTTCTCATCAGGTTCCAAATTTTCGGGTGAGTTTGTTGGACCATCTTTTGTGTCGTGGTAATTTATAAGTTTAGTGGCGTGTACAAGAGCCCTTAAGCGAGTCTTTTAGTATCGTCTGATGTCTATTGCTCACGAGATTCTCGTCCAAAGATCCAATAATATGGACTAAACAGTGTTGACTCAGTGGCTACAGTATTTCTATACGCCATCTTAACACTTGATAAGTACTTAGACCATAATATCTGGTTGTAATGACAGAAGTTCTTTTATCAGGTCGTTACGTTTATTTTTCAAGTTCCGTCTCTACATCTCCTCACCAATTTTCCTTTCTTGTCCGTTTCTCGAGCTTTTTCTCCCACCCCTTTCTCCTTTTTCCCCACCCTTTCTCCGTATTCCCACTACTTTCTCCCGGTTCCCCTTTACCCTGTTTTCCACTCTTTGGTATTGCCACTGCGGGACTAAACCTACTTTTATTCTTTAAGAGTCTTTTATTACAGAATCATGTAAAAAGCTTTAAAAAAAGTAAAGAATACTTATAACATTTGGATCGATCTTCATCAAATTGAATTAAATAACATTTTCCACCCATCTTAGCTNAGTTATTTGTTACCACTGGGTCGATGCCACTGCTGGTGGACTGTTAGTCCCCGAGGGTATTCACCAGCTCAGTAGTCAGTACTTCGGTGCTGACCAGAAAGCCAACTATTGGAACCTTACAATATCTAATTTTTGTAACTTCGGTATTTAGTAATTTGTTATGCATTGATACAAATAGGATAAAAACAAGAATAATTTCAATTTTTTCATTTTCAGGAACAATGTAGACTTCTTTCATAATGCAGTTTTGAAGATGAATCATGACGCTTGATAGAAATCCCAAACAATGCTACCCTGATTTTCGAAATGACATTGTTTACGCAAAACACAGTCTTTGAAGTTTTCAAACAGAAAATATTTAACTCAACAATTAACTTATAGGAATTGGCAATTACAAATTTTTCTTTTATTCGGATGAAACAAAGTTTTTACAAGGGCTAATAAAACCGAAACAAAAACACCTGTCCCAGAATTTTAATTTCAGCTTCAGATGTAAGACGATGTAGCTTCTCTTAATAGCCTAAGATTAAAAGAATATTTACATCGCATCTACCCCAGTGAACTTGAAAATCAAGAAACAACCGATACACCCAATTCTGCTTCATACCTTGACCTTTTGTTATACATTGCCGATCATGGACGTCTGAAATCTTGGTTACTAGTATATGACAAACGTGATGAATTTGACTTCCCAACTGTGAACTTTTCCTTTCTCAGCAGCAATGTATCTACCTCCCCAGCATATGGCGTGTATATTTTACAATTGATTCGTTACTGTAGAGCTTGTAGTGCATACAGTGACTTTGTGGAAAGAGCAAAAGTACTGTCACAAAAACTGCTGACTCAGGGGCATGTTCAGCCGTTGTTACTTTCATCCCTTCAGAAATTTCATGGCCGTAACCGCGACATCATAGAAAGATATGATTGTCGGTGTCTCAAATGAAAACTGACATCTTCAGCTAGATTCACGTCTTTGACATTACGGATTTGACATTAGCGAATTCGACTTTACCCTGGATTGACCCACTGACAGTGTGACGGGTGCTTACCCTTCCGGAGCACCTGATGTAACTCTTCTTGAGAGGTCACAGTGTTAGTGCTTTAGTTTTTATCGTTGTATTTATAGTGTTTCCGTTTTATGGTTGTGTAGCGTCTTTGTTCTTCTGCTTCTGGTGTCCTTATTTTGCCTTGTCTCTGGGCTTTGATTCATGTAATCTTGTTCTTTCTTCATTTAGTATTCCACTGCCGTTGTTTTGGCTCACCCGATTATAGTCTGGCTAAGGTTCATTGTGCTTCAGTTCATCATAAGTTTTTCATTTAGAAAATAATAATCTAAAACCTATGTGAGAATTCGAACCAAATTTAATCACAATTAAACTTTCTTTGAACGCTTGCCAATTTTATATACTTTGGTTGTACCTCATCTAAGATGAGCGCTGGTGAGGTACATAGTTCAACATCTGAATCTACTGGAAGCTCATTCGATATTTTGTCTTCTCTATACGTGTTAAGTTCAGGTATTAAGATATCCAAAATATAATTCAAATGGGACACAAAGCGAATATCTTGTTATCTAAATCTACTCAGACAAATTACAACGTCAGCAAAATCCTACAGGAAATCGTTTTCGAACATTCTCTTAAATTGCTTGGAAAATCAAAATTAAAAGTTGTTAGTGGCAACTGAATGATTATTTCAAATATATGTATTGTCTTGACAACTAAGGCACATCTTCAAATGTTAATGTACCCTGTTGGAGTCAATAATTACTATTTGACCTAACAGGAAATCTCCGTGAAATAAGAAACCAACAGAGTAGCAAAAACACAAAAGTAATGGTGCTTGTACACTATTCAAAATGTTAGGTAGGTCGACACCTCACCAAACTGACCACAATTTAGGAAGATAGATTGATACTGGATTCACTGGAAAGGGGAGGGGTTGTCTTGTTCGGGATGCCGGAGTTGGAAGTTTTTAAATTAGGGAAATCGGGATTTCTATAATTTACGCCCGGGATTTCTGCAAAAAAATGCACCGGGAATCGGGATTCCATTACTTTTTAAATTTCTTTGTTGTTCGGGATTTCAGGACTTAGTAAAAATAAAGTCGGGATTCGAGGATTAGACCGTCTCGAGTCCCCCCGGAAATGAACTCGAAGATTATCTCCTGAAAAAAGGTGACCTTAATACTTAGTTTCAATTTTAAGGATGAACCATATAAAACGTGGCCAGCAGTTGAGCACCTAATCCTATGATGTCGTCAAAAGAAAAAAGGTTCAACAATAAACCCTATGATGGTGAATAAAAGGATATGGAGTAAATGCACATGAGACAAATTGTCTACAAATACATGGTAAAAACAAGCAAAGGAACAACGCTTTTATTGTTGTTCTTCATGTTGGACTTGAACTTCTTGGAAAACTGAAAACGAAGAACAAACTCAGTCCTTGAAATATTTTTTTGAGACATCTAATCAAATATTGCTACTAGAGTGGAACATATACTTGACAATTTGCTCGTTTGCCAAAAAGAAATACAAACTGCTGATAGATTACTTAAATAATTGAAAAAAATACTTGGATGCAATGCATACAGAAAATGAGAACAAATAAAGGGATATGGAGTTAATGTACCTGGGACAAAATCCCTAAATACATGACAAGATTAAGCACATGGAACAACGCCTTCATTGTTGTTCTTCATCTTGAAGTCACCATGAGGCCTTCAACATAAATAAGAGCACACTTCAATGAGACATAAAGAAAATAAGTCCATAGATCTTTACCCTTAAAGTATAATCTTGATCGTTAGAATCAAACTTGGTCACAATGGCCATAGAACCTAACTCGAAATCAATTCAAGCAGCTAGTGTTAAACCGCTGAAGTTTAACATGTTTAATATAGCGAATTATTACAAAAATGTAGCGTCTATCATAAGTTTTGAATACACCGGCTCAGATGATAGATACATAGTCGTGACAACTCCCGATGTCACCATTCCTTTAATTAGATTTAATGTTTTTATCGCGATAAGATCAAAATAACCAAACAAGATCATAGCATATCTAGTAGTGTAGATAAAAACATTAAAGCTTATAATTACATAAAATCAAAAATGATTTTATCTGCAGAGAGACCGTTAGATTATTGTTAGGATTGCATAGCATAGCGTGACTAGTTTAATATAAATACGTTTTAAAACTCGGTTTTGCGATTTAAAAGGACTGATTGATTTTGTTCAACATATGTTCAAACACCACTCATATCAAAATAGATGGATACTTTATTTATAACGCGGGAGTCAAGGGGGAAACTTACTGTAAATGATGAAATGCTAACCCTCCCAAAAACAAAATAAAGTTTATGTCCTTTTCAATTTCATTGCATGTACTTCTTTAAGACCATTTTTGTAAAGTTTTTTTTCCTTTTTAGTTTGATGAACTACATTCCTACCAGGCTCAAGATGACTTCGGAAGGAGGCAGAGTAGACAAGGAAAAACAAGACTGCTGATCATTCCGTTTTGCTTATAAAGCCTGTTTCCGCAAGTACCAATTTGAACTTGATTGTAAAATTTAAAATATGTTATTTTTCTTTCCTTGCAAAACTGACCAATTTGCTTTAAGTGTCCTGTTGTAAGAACAACGACAATAAATGATATTCCCCTAAAATTAGAAGTTGGTTAAATCAAATAAATTTGTATTTTGTTTAAAGATATTCTAAATCAAAACCAAAACATTTTTTTTACTTAATGTGGTTTGAGTGTTGAATCAACAAAGCAGTTAAAACCATAACTAGCTAAATTTATTTAGAATCAAATTCGTAGTTTCGTAAATTTTAAAGTGATGTTGCCATTTCAATGAAATTATGCATTATGAAAAATTCACTGTTCTCCACTGGATGCAGAAAGGTTTTGATACAAAACACTATTCACGATCAAGAAAAAAATGAATTTAATGAGAGACAGTTAGCACTTTTTGACACAAAAAAAGGAAACAAAAGCTAACATACTTTAAAAATGTGTTCATCAATATAAATCAAAATTAATTGTTCAAAAATATAAACACTAAAACATGGAGAATTCTGAATCAACTTTTATCCCTGAGAATCTACAGACTGATTCCTCGTCTGTGCCCTCTTTTTACTCTCAGTCTTTCTGTTAAAGTGTCAGTATCATCAATAAATGCTGCGAGATCCTTCACTCTTTGCACCAAATTTTGCTCAGTCTGGAAAGAAAATTGGAGATATTTATTGGTTACGATGAGTAAGGCTTATATATCGCTTGTTATCAACTCGTAGTTATTAAAAACACAAAAATAATAACCGAGCTTCAGCGACGCCATACGCAAATTTATAATTAAATAACGACATTTGATATCCAGCGATAAACAAGATTCACGGGTTTGGAAACCTATATCTCTAATGATAAAATTCGTTTGTTATCTCTTCTGCTATGTTATCCAAATTGTGTACAAGAGGGTGAATATAGTAATATTGAATATAATCATATTACTAAAACTTTACCTTGACTTTTTCATTTAATACACTGCAACTTTAACAATTGGTGTTATCATATGCAAAGAAGAATGCGTGGCGTGTTGTACATGACTTCAATGTGAAGAACAACAACAAAAGCGTTGTATCATTGCCTTGTTTAATCATGTATTTGTAGAGACTTTGTCCCATAAACATTTACTCCATATCCTCTCATTGTTACTGCAATACTTGATTGCATAATTAACACGTTGTAAATAAAAAACATTGAAAAATCACACTACATAGTGGCGTGAAACAACGGCAGTAGAATACCGAAGGAACAAAGGGGTGAAATTCACAAAAATCGAAGTCCAAAGACAGGGCAAAAACGAGAACACAGAAAACAATGACGTTAGACACAAAAACAATGACGCCAGACAGACACAAAGCACAGAACCAGAAACCACAACATTCAGAACAAAGGCACTCACAGTGTGAACTCCAGTGAAACTGAGAGTGACATCAGGTGCTCCGGAAGGGTAAGCATGTCCTGCTCTGTTAACAGCACCCGTCACACTGTGGGTGATTCAATCCGGGAAAATGTCAAAGTCGGTAGTCAAATCCGGGAAGAATTAAATCTAGCTGAAAATGTCCACTTTCATTTTGGATACTGACACGTCATATCTTTCAATGATGCTATGGTGACGGCCATAGAATTTCTTGAGGGATGAAATTAACAAAGGTTGAACAAATCCCTGACTAAGCAGCTTTTGGGACAGTGTTTATGCTCTGTTAAAAAAATCACTGTACAAACTACAAGCTCGACAGTAACGAATCAACTGTGAAATGTACACTCCATAGGCTGGAGAGGTAGGTAGGTGACGGTGGAAAAACTAAGTGTCGGTTCAGCTGAGTCAGCTGAATTGTGATTAGTGTTTCAGATATTGCATCGTTCTTTATCAGATAAGTGTAGATGGCACTTTTACTGCATTTGCATTTTTTTCTGTGGTCACTGATCCGATGCCAACTCCATGCATGCGCTGAATGACCTCATTACACATAATATTTAAGCAAAAGTAATGATTTTAATGGAAAATTAATGTTTGCACCAAAATAATACTTGTAATGTCAAATTATGGACATAAACTAAATCTCATAGTTTTGTGGTCAATCTAACAATGGGGTTTTAGCCTATGTTAATAAATAATTTGTTCACAGGTATATGCCTGCAATAATTTTTTTAAACATAAAATAAATTAAACAGTTGCCTTTAAGTTTACTACACATCTTCATTAACAATGAAGGGATATGGAGTAAATGCAAATGATACAAAGTCTCTACAAATATATTGTAATAATATTGTAATAATAAGCAATAGAACAACGCTTTTATTGTTGCTCTTCCTCTTGAAGTCACCATGAGTCATGTATAAGTTAAAACATTCTATATTCACCTTTTGCTTTTTAAGAAAAGCTCTGGATGGAACAGACCATCCTCTTCTCTTTTTGTCTTTCTTTGTTTTATTAAAGGATTCACCAGTTGGTACATCGTGTTGATGATTTGTCCTGATAAAATCGTGTACTTGTACGTTGTTAGAAGTTTTCTATAAAACATGACGCAACCACTTACAGGAACACTGTACATGCAGTTAAACAAAACAAAATTGTTTCTCGTTGACTAAATATAATTTTCTGGCTTCACATGGCTTCATAAACTAGCAAAATCAGCTCTATAAAATTATTGCAGTTGGAGTTTACATATGTGTTATGGTCTCATGTTCATTTACTCCATATCCTTTCGTAAATATTCTATGCATGTCTTGCTCAATCGGTGGTACCAATTACGTTATTTTGGAGCAATGTCATTCCCCATAATTGTTTCCCGTAATTGTTTAACTCACCAATCTTATAATTTAGACTTAGAGAAAAGAGGAATCTGAAAATAAACCTATGAAATGGAAAAAATTGACAACAAATAATTTAGATCCCGAAGGAATTAATAACAATAATCAAAATTTAGGTTGCCTCGTTGATTCACAAATTCCTGATTGTCATGCTAGTAAATATCATATCTTTTTTTCAGTTCATGCGTCTTTGAGGTGGCAGTCCCAAAACACCTCGCGCAATGCTCTAAATTGCTGAGAAGATATTCAAAATATATCAGTAAATCAATCAATTTACTAGATTTTTTCTGCAATACTTATGTTATAGTGAGTTTCAAACCGATATGTTGTTGATACGTTTAATGTATCATATTTTGATTTTATCCTCACTAAAGAGGCATAAATTATGAATCTACGCATATCACATTAGAGGTTAAAATTTCTGTTTGCCTGAAAATGTTAGCGTTTTTCCATTGCATGGCCATTTGTTCGTTATCACCTTTAATTTTGAGTTTTCCAGATGTTTAGATTCGATCTGCACTGAATGGATTCTATTTAATTATCGACCATCTAAAAATAGAACGCCGGTATTTAATTATCTTAAAAAAATAAATATCATACCTTTTCCATGACGTGATGAGTAAATGTTCGTTTCCTACATTCTAGTATTACCATGACAATAGAAAAGACTGCGAGGAAGCCACCTGCTATTGATGTTACGATAACCAATATTTTAGAATTTTTGTTGATTTTTGAGGTCATGTTTTCCGTCCTGGCTCTGTAATAAGATGTATATGTTATCTGGATTTTTACAGCTGTTCATCGTAAAATATCCTCCCGTGAGCTGGAATATGAAGCACAGGGGCGGGTGAGCGCAGCGAAGGAGAACCAAGCTTCATATTCTGCCGAGCGGGATGATATTTTACAGTATATCAGCTTTCAAAATTCAGATAACTTCTAAACTTGTTTCTTTTTTCTTGTACTTACAAACTTTTGATCAAATACTCAAAAAGGTGCACGGGAAATGGAAATTATTCTTCTACGGCAAGTTTTATAAAATGAAAAATGTTTTATTGTGATTTCCTGACAAAATTTTTTGTCAGTCAACATTATTCAGTTTAGAAATGTTTTGATCGAACCATGTTAGAAACTCGAAATAAATCCATTTTTATTGCAGCACCTCTACGTTGTTTAAACTTTTCTCACCGTTCCTTGGCACTAAAGTGACGTCATAATGTAAAAAAATCATGGTGGCTCTGCTGACGTTATCTTCGACCTACTTTAAGTTGTTTTTCTAACGTCACGCTTGTATTTTTGATCATTGGTGACAGTACTTTGAATACAAAATAGAAAAAAGAAAATGTAATAGATGCTACATGTAATCAGATTTATTTATTTCCTGGGTAACAAATAAACACGGTATTGATTGCCAAATATTTGGAGAATTTCTTGATAACTCCAGGCCAGCTTCTTGATACGTTAACCAGATACGGATTTTGCGGAAGTACTCTGCAGGCTGAGATAGGCGCAAGGAAAGACGATTATGTCGCTCAACATTTAGTAGCTGTCTAAAACAAATGATTCCCTAGATTGATAAAAATAAGTCCATAACCAAAAAATGCAGCCAATACTCAGTGAGCACAACTTCGTTTTGCAATTAACGAATGTTTCTAACACATGGCTTTTATACCTCGCCACACGAAGTGGCATGGTATTATGTGATACCCTCAGTCGTGTGTCCGTCCGTCCGTCTGTCTGTCCGTCCGTCTGTCTGTCCGTCCGTCTCTCCGTCCGTCCGTCCGTCCCCCGAAGGTTTCCGACTGATAAATTGAGAACGAAATATCACAAGATCTTCAAACTTGGTATGCAAGTAGATTACCACAACACTCAAGTCAAGTTCGATTTTTGGTTCAGAGGTCCAAGGGGTTCTGGAGTTATGCCCCTTTAAACTGAAATTTTGCAAATTTTAGGGTTTCCGACTGATAACTTGTGAACGAAATAACGCAAGGTCTTCAAACTTGGTACGTAGGCTGTTTACCAGAAAACGCAGGCCAAGTATGATTTTTGGTTCAGAGGTCCAAGGGGTTCTGGAGTTATGCCCCTTGAAACTTTGAAATTTTGCAAATTTTAGGGTTTCCGACTGATACAAATATAACTTGTGAACGAAATAACGCAAGGTCTTCAAAATTGGTATGCAAGTTGTTTACCAGAAAACTCAGGTCAAGTATGATTTTTGGTTCAGAGGTCCAAGGGACTCTGGAGTTATGCCCCTCGAAACTTTGAAATTTGGCAAATTTTAGGTTTTCGTACTCATAAATTGTGAATGAAATAACATACTGTCTTCAAACGTCGCATGTAAATTGTTTACCACAAAACACAGGCCAAGTATAATTTTGGGATCATTGGTACGCATTGTCCTGGAGTTTTGCCCTTTTTACTAAGAAAATTTGTGAAACGTGGCGGGGTATCATGTAATGCACCATTACTATTTTTATAATATGTTACAGAAATGATTGTTTATGCGTAATTTTTGTAACAATGTACAATTTATTGCGATTTTTTGGGAAAATTTTGTCTGGCATGATGTATCAAAGTCACCATGTTTTCGTTGGATTTTTGTCTTATTTGTATTTTTTCCTGTGCATTTCCCCCGTCAAATTATGGCATGTTATTGTAATTTTCTGTTATTGTAAATGTTTTCTTTTTTATTCACATGTTAGCACATATGTTCAAAAAAATAAAAAGATGTACGTAATAGACTTACCGAGAATAAGATAAGAGACCCTCTACATATGATTTACAAAGGAGTAATAAATAATCATTTCGTGTTTTCTTCAGCAATAAAATGTTTCCATTAATGAAATTAACCCGATAAAGTCAAAGATGCCATGCGATCAACTATTTAGAAACTTATCTTAATAGTTTAAATTTAATTGCAACTCATCAGTACAAACTGTATTTATAAACTGGTCGTACCTAAATCATGTATTTTGTACAGTTTTATTGCCAAAACCTACAAATTTCACGAATAAAAGACAATTCTCCTATGTAAATAATAATACTATAGTTTGAAGCTTTTTCGATGAAAATCGTAAATTAATTAACTCCATTGCAATTAATTTGATTATGTATATTACGTTATTGTTGCAGGTGTATTCATATCCCCAATTGCTATCTTGATTTTCATTTTTAAATGTTGAAATAGTACCTTAATTAGCACAAAAATCACTAAATACGTACGTTGTTATATAACTACTTGTTGAACATACTATGCCATGTGCAGCGCTTGTTGAAATACTACAACCGTGACAAGTATCTTTAACCAGATCACATGGATGTCTTATCTTTTGGTTAACTGCAAGACAAAACACAAATGTAAACTAGATTTGCAAATGCAAGCAATAGCTGTTGACGCCACCTGCAACCTATTCGATGATTCCATCTTATTTACATTGTCGACATGTACCTCAAATCAAATTTCATTGGAAGTTAAGATTTTGACGTAGCTTGGCAGCCATGTTCGAAATGGTGGCCATTTTGAATTATTTTTGTTGCATGCCTATCTTCTTATACAGATTAAACTTTTTGCCAAATATGAATGAAATCTGTAAAGACATGTTTGAGATTTTCTCATTTTTCATAGAAGCTGGACAGATTTAAAATGTTGACTTAACTTGTTAGTCATCTTAGAAATGGCCACCAATGGAAATTTTAGCCTAGACAAAACTCCATAAGGTGATTCGACTTTGTACCGTATATGAATGAATTTTGTCCAGTTGTCTTTGAGAACGGAGCCCTGCAAAACTCATTGGAAGAAAGAAAGAAAGAAAGACAGTAGTAGAGAAACCGACAAAACCACTTGGACAATGCAAATAACATATACATGTAATTATTTTTACCCTGTGAGTATGTGTTAACAATTGGATTTCATTATATTCATGATACTTTTATGTTGAAATCGACGTATATCCTGAAGATGCCAATTTCAACGACTAAAGTGCAGGTAAAATCAAGATACACTATACCAAAATTTTGAGGTGCTATTAGAAACCTACTACTATCATTGGCAATCAACACAAATATAAGGGAAAACGAGAACGCCACAGGACAGATTACTTAAGACATGGCACACCCACAAAAACACGAACACCACAAATACAAGACTCAAAACTAAAGCACTAAGACTGTCTTGCTTTGTAAACAGCACACGTTACACTATCAGTTTGTTAATTCTGGATAGACTAAAAATAATCATGTTTGCCGTACAGCATAGATTTTAGACATCTATGCTAATCAAAGTATAACAAACAGGCAAAGTATGAAGCAGAATTGGGTGTATCGGTTGTCTCTTTAATTTCACACTCATTGGAGTAAATCTGATGTAAATATTATCTAAATCTTCGGTTATAGAGAGAATGTACATCTACTATATATCTGAAGGTGAAAATAAATGACTTGGCTAGTTGTTTGTGTTTCTGTTATATAAGCCCTTTTAAAAACTTTGCTTCATACGAATAAATTAAATTATCAGATAAAAGTGGCACACGATTTGTTCCCATAAGAATCCTCCTTATTTGTTGAAAAACGCAGCCTCTACATTCAACGAAAATGTTGTCGATCATTATGCCATTTTCACGTTTTGAGGAGAGCTTTCAAGGAGATCAATGAGATTTCTACGAATGCACGTCCGATTCACGTGGCTCGTAGAATATTCTTTTTAGCAATAGCTTTTAGACAGTTTCTAATTGAAGTCAATAAAGTTGTAAGGAGTTTTGATAGGGATTTAGGGGTGCATCTGGTATATCCTGCCATGAATCTCTGTTTGACAAAAGGAACACTAAATAATTGACAGATGGAGCACAACACGGATTACAAATAGTATCTTTTGAAAATTTTGTGAATCAAGGCACTTTAAATATTGCAAGATGGTGCAAAATCAAATACCGTTGGGGTAGCTTAGACACTCCATTATCATCTGTACCTAGATTGTTTCATAGAATGAAATCTAACGCTGAAAATATTACTTTCCCCTCATTAAAAAAAGTTGACTCAAGGAATGACTTTAATACATCTAGGAAAGAGATATCACTCAAAGCTAATGGTAATATCAATATTTAATTATTATTACTTATTCCAGCAAGTCTTTCGAAGACATTTTCATATCAGCCCCCAAAAATTCTTTCAAATTTTTTGAACCCCCAGACGAAAATTAGGAAATTTGAATCTGATAAATAGTTAAAGTCTAGGTAAAACGAAAACAAAGTACCCTCTGGAATGAATGGAGACATACTACTGAATACCGGTCACGGGTTTGGACTGTCTTGAAATTAGATTGGCACACTTTAAATAAGTAAAGGTATAATGTGAAGGTTCCAGGAGTAGAACGGTTACCGATCTTTGTTTAACTATTACTTAAAATTGTTTATGATTATGACCCGTGCTCATTTTCCATATATCCATTTTGTTTTCTTTTTGGAAAAAAAATTATTTCTGTACTCACTTAAGTTGTTACTCTTTCTAAATTTTTCCAAGGAGTCAATATCTAATGTGATGTTGCAAGGCCATATTTGGTTTGCATTAATCAGGCTTTGTAGCGATGTTTCATTAACATATCGTATAAGGCTGAAGGATCTGTTAAACTTCAGTATGTCCAGCAGTTTTAATACATTATATTGGATTCTTATCTGAAACGGAATAATTCCTCTCAATATCCTGTAAAAAGGTGATAAAGAAATCAATTATCGAAACTTTTGACAACCATATATTCATTTACTATAAATTCTAATATCCATTAACTATGCAATTCTAGACTTTTCCAATTAAATTAATTTGCATAATACAAAGCAGGATAGTAATATTGCCAATGTCAAAGGAGCAGCTCCTTTCGTATTACGTGTAAATATTGACAAAAGACCGAAGTAACTGCTAATTTATTTTCTGCAGATGTATATTTCGACAATTTATATCTCATCATTACAGATAAAACCAGAACATTTGGAAGTTCATTAACTCGAAAACGTGTAAAAGCTGAAAGAGAACAAATAACCAAACGAATCTAAATAGAAAAGCCAAAATGCAGCTGGGGACAGAGATATGCACGAGGAAGACACTCCTTAGTGTTAAACAAAATTTTGTAAAATTTAGATATTACAAGTTTCAATTAAGTCGGTTTTTGGGACAGCACCGAAGCACTTACTACTGCGTTGGTGAATACCTTCGGGGACTTACAGTCCACCAGCAGTGGCATCGGCCTAGTGGTAATAGATCACAAAATACCGAAGTTACTGTTAGTTTAGTTTCCGCATAAGCGAATTTCGACAACTTATGTCTCATCAGTGCAGATAAACTCATGATATTTGGAAGTTCATTGACCGAAAACGTTTTGAAGCTGTGGAGAACAAATTTTGTAAAATTTATACAAAAAATGTCGAAATTAGCACATTCATGTTCATCCTGTCAGAGCACATTATGATACCTAAAATTTTATGGCAGTTAGTGCCTTAGTTTTGTGGCGTTCCTATTCATTTCATGTTTCTCTGTTTTGTTTTTTTATGTAGTCATGTACTCTCTTTTTCTGTTACATCTGAATCGCTTTGTTTTTGGATTTTGTATTAAGAATTTCCGCCTAACTATCCTTTGCTTTGGTATTCCTTTGCAGTTGTATCAGAACTCTTGGTGTGCTTAGTTGCATTGTGTTCGTAGTTTTCGTAATTACTTTTTTTCAAAAATACACGAATTTTAATTAAAGATAGACAAACCGTATTTACATAAGAATGAACCTTTTTTCAAAACACATGTTGATTATATAATATTGATTCTAATTTGCGTAAGAATGTAGGTACAATGTATTGCAAATATTGAAGAAAAAAAAACACATAGATGATGCACGTAATTGATACAGTCATTACCACATATAAAACAATTTATATCATTACAGTGGTATTCGAAAAATTAAACTTTAACAATAAGGAAAGTGATTTAAAAGTAGACAATGTAAATTCATACAAGCATAGCATTTCAATTTTTCTATGTCATGAATAATTTGGTCAATAATAAGTGCTCACAAATGGTAATAGCACTTTCCATATATTTTGTAGTAATCTCTTACTAGAGACGTCCGGATAAGCTACTTTACTTAACGTACATAAACAACTTAACAAACGTAAGGCTCGAGTTATCTCGCTTTTTTAATTTGAGAGGATGATATTTTTTTATGATTTTAATTCGAAAAGTGTTGGTTAAAGGAATCAATATTAAACTGGTAAATGATTGGCATTTTAATCACTATACTTTAGTATCTTTTTTGTAGGTATGAACACATTGCCAAAAGTAATTTATATATTTAAAAAAGAATCAGAATTTGCCTTTATTACACATACCTCAATGATAAAATTAACCTTCTAGAAACACACATACATAAACATGCTGCAAAAATTTTTAATGTCAATTTTCTATGGCTTTTTTAAAAAAATATTTTCTTTGGAATTCATAAAAACAGTACTTTCGAGAGATAAGAACTATTAAGACAGAAACGAGTCGACCTCAAACCTCAAAAACCAGTAAGCGGGAATGAGACTTAATTATTCCTAAGATACGCCCCAAAAACAAATAATTACTAATTCGAAGTGTACTTTGATATTCGTCTTATGACAATGGTTTTACTAGATGTTTAGTTGATGAAAACCGATTGGCGTGTAGCACTTCAATCTAGATTAAACAATTGTGTAACCGTAGCTCAACAATTATATATTAACAAGTACTGGCACTATAATGGTGTACTGTTTTTATGCAATGAAAGAACCTTTCAAGTGACAAACAGGACTCGGAAGTCCATTATTGTATTTTTTTTCTGGGATTCAAGGATCAGACCTCCTCCTACCCTCTCCAACTGAAATCAAATTATTGATATAAAACTTTCAGAATATCTTAGTGACACGATTATACTTTTAGTTTTCATTACAAAAATGATCATGACATTTGGTCGTGTCTTCATTTCACTCAGTGAAACCATGAATGTTTCTAATTGTCTACAAATTTTATGTTACACGGGAATTACAGTTTATCAACAGAAGTTTATGAATAAAAAAGTCATATTTTCGAAAACATAAATATACATTGCTGTTGAATGAACGTATGGTCTTCATTGGTATTTACATTATTTTTTCCAAGATAAAGATCGACGGTTGAAATTTGTTTCATAAAAGAAAACTAGCCTGTGCACATGCATGCGTACAAGAGTGGGTGCACAGTTGAAGTAAGCAAAGCTTTGGTGTACTGATGGATTTAAGGCACGTTCTTTACACAACAAGCTTTATCAAATTGTCTCGTTTCTTGTTGATTTGTCTGTTCATCCATTTGATACGTCATCTCCATCGTTACATCCTAAACTGTCAGAGCCATGCATATCTTATACAGCAGATTGCACTCATGAATGGGCATTTTTTCTGAACTGTCAATATCATAACTTCATAGTGCTTGCTGCAGTGTCCTGCACATGTGCGTTGCAAGTAAACACTTTGGAAACATGAAGACCATGTAAAATTGAATAGATCTTTATGGTTTATATAGTGTTAATAGTTTTTCACATACCATATAAATGCCTGTAACAGCCACTTCTCTTTGAGGTATAGATAAAATAATGCTTTAAGTTGGTAATGAAAAAAAGCAAAAACAAAAACAAAAACAATCACTCAATTAATATACATGTGTATATGCTCTCAAAGTTCAAGTGGAATAGGTCAAAAGGATATTAATTTAAATTCGCCGAAAATTGAGTTCTGTATGTGACCGTCAAAACATGCGCCTTTCATTTTTGTGTCATCTCGGCGCTGCCAGGTCTTGTTCAGTGACGTCATGGTACCGGTTAAATTCAAAAGGAACAATTGTATAGCATCATGGTCAATTTTCTACAATCAACCTGATAGTGCAATACATACGCAAACCGGGAAATCATGAAGATGAAATCCATTTGTTACTAAGATAAATAAAAAGAAAATCGGTCGTCTAAAAGTCCGAATTTCGGCATACTTCTTTGGTGACAGAGTTTGGCAAGAAATGCACTGAAACGCACATTTACATTACATGTAATTACATGAAATTACTTAAGAAATAATTCATGGCAGGTATATGGTTATTGGAAATTTAACCATGGACTGGCCCTTTATATTAGAATTTAAGGTTAAATTTACGAATATAAAGGCACAGCCCATGGTTAAAAGACAATAACCATATACCTGCCATAGATTATTTCGATTCTAATATGACAGAAAATGAAATTTTCCATTCTGAAGCAGCCTAAGAGAAGGCGGATTTCCCACTTCCATTGCCGTCTGTGCCAATGACGTCACAATACACAATCTGATGTTTTCAAACAGATGCAAGTTCGAAATTCAAGTAAAACAATACACATTTACGTGTTTGAATAGCATGATATGGTTAAAAATTGTTCTGAACCTTTATTTCCTTCATAAGCTAAGACGAAAAAAATTCCAAACATTCAGGTTGTCTTTCATCCCGTTCACCCATATTCCGATATTATTTGCGCATGTGCGAAATATATGGTTATCGAGTATTAAACTGGTTTACGATTAACAAGAGCCACGCTAGAAATGTAATAAACAACTTTATTTTAGAACTATAACTTGTATTAGTATTATTTTGAACCAAAATCACAGGATATTGGGCTATCCAGGAGTATTAATTTACATAGGCGTAACAAGCTCTAGTGCTTCTCTAGTGTTCCCTAAAACTAAAACACTGTTATTTTTGCCATCACTTTCAGTCCCCTGGTGCTGTTTGATAATTGAATGAAAAATGCTGATCCGGTCCTTTTGTAGAAAACAGAAACTAGTATTTACATTTTTGTGGTGTCTTATTATATACTGGCTGACAGAATTGCACACCATTAAGATGACCCCAATGCAATATAGGCCTACTGTATTTTAAAGTTGCAAATTAAAACAAACGATACTAAATATTGATATGGTAAAACATAATTGAAACAAAAAAATCATACTGACTGACTTTTAAATTTTCAAAGTAAAATGAATTGACAAATAATCGAAGATGAAAAATGGGAACAAATATAATTAAAACCAATGCAAATGATGTGTTTTTTGGAATACTTTTCATTTTCATTGTGACTTCGGTATTTTGTTATTCCAAAAAGACGTTCAATTTTCCCCCAGCCAGTTTAAAAGATATATGCCTCGATTATTGGTGAAAGGGATACAATCCAAATACATTTCAATACATTACGTTTAAGTTCGTATTAAGTTAAAGTTAAGTTGCTTACCCGGAAACCTCTACTAAAAGCGAACACACAATCGACAATATAATGCATTAAAATAACTATACTTTAGGTCACAAAACAAATTTTCTTGAAAAAACCAAGTAAATCAGCTGTTATATGTTTCTATACTTACTTCCATTTCGAAATAGATAATCCTTGTAAAAATTCCGATTTTCTCCAAATCACAGTAAGCTAAAATATAAAAAAAAACATTGCTCTGTAAATACGTCTAGACCTATGACTGATCGGTGTTTTCGGCCAATTCTTTAAAAGTTGTAGCTTTAATGGGATCCGTTTCAATCAGTATCACAATTCGAAGCTTAATATTTTCGAACAATTAGTAGTTTGAAGTTGAAGTTGAATTTGAAGTTTGTTGTCATTTTCTCTACAGTTTGTAAAACTTACTTTCATTGAAAACAGATAATACGCTTGACCGTTTAAAAGTTGCCCTCAAATTGAAGAGAATATACCGTATATCGGGTTATTTTCGCGTCGGGATTTGTTCGCGTTTTTTGGGGTAAAACATGCCAGTGAAAAATTTGCTAAGTTTATAATTCGCGTTTTTATACTCAATCTAATGCAGTTTATTGGGCAGTCAAATTTACGCGGAGGGTAAAATTCGCGAATGATTACCTACCGCGAACATAGCGAAAGTTAGACATACGCGAAAAAATCCCGATATACGGTATATCTAAAACAAAAATGGTCATATCAATTGATAACAAAATCTAAATTTTTCCCCTTAATTTTAATATATCAAACAAGAGTTGTCAGAAGACAACATAGCTCGCCGGGGATTAGAGTAACCGCAAAGCACAATAATTTGAATGTTCTACATTTACGTAATTGTAATGTGACAAATACTTTAAATGCGATATAAGAAAGCTACATGTCAAACAGGAACTCCCTATCACTAAAAGAATAACTTCTATAAATAGGGTACAAGTTTTTTTTAAAAATTGCCCTCAGGGCAATGTCAAGGTCAAAATGTCTATAAGTATGGTACTTCCAGAAAGCTCTCGCCATAGGGAAGTCACAACCAAATATAAACATCCTATCACTAAACATCTAACTTCAAAACGCAAGGTCAAAGGTTTAAAAAAAATTGCCCTTAGGGCAAGGTCAAGGTCAAAATGTCTAAAAAATACCGAAATTGAACACCTTACCACTAAATGTCAAAATTCTAGAAACACTGTTCCAAGTTTTACAACATAGGTAATCATTGATTACAAAGTTCGCCTCGTTATGGCACGATTGATATCATAGTTTTAATGGGTAGCACTATAATACCTTTCAAAATCTCAATCACTGAAATTTACCTCCGAATAAAAAATGCACAAATACTAGATTGAAAAGGAATGTGATGTGCATTTTCTATTCGGAGGTAAATTGCAGTGATTGAGATTTTGAAAGGTATTATAGTGCTACCCATTAAAACTTTGATATCAATCGTGCACTAAGAACAAAAAGGTGAAAAATAATTTTATACATGTTATCATTTAACGTATTCAACGGCCTTAATATGAAATTATCACTAATAACATACTAACTATGCAAACATTTATCAAATGGGGATAGTAAAAACATTACGGAACAGAGTTGTCAAGAGTCGATGTCCATGAGACAAAACGACAAATCAGGCGGAATCAACCGGAACAATTGTCGACCGCAATGGTCCTGACTTGGTACGGGCATTTTAAAAGAAATTGTCGGTTAATCCAGTTTAATAACATGCCAAACCTCCCCTTCCATTGCAGTTGTGTCCAGTTGCAACTCAACAGCCATTGCTTTTGATAGGTCGTAGACATTTAAAAGAAATGATCATCCCAGTATTAAGTAAAGGAGAATCTTGAATCAGAGATCGAAACTTCAATTTTGCCACAAGGGACTGATATCTATAAAAGAACTTTTTTAAATGATCGTATGAGACGGAACAATAGAAAGGAAGTTTGTGAAACTTTCTTACCTCTTTGTGAACTTTTTTCACAATGTTTGATCTATGTGACCGAACACATGTATCTGATAAATTAAACCGGAACATCAGGAGCACCTACAGCGAATGTGTAGCATTTGGCACTGAAAATAAATAGTTGACTTTATGAAAATTTCATGTTAAAAGTATCTCCATGTTTTAAAACTTAATTAAAAAAAGTTGTATGAAAACTATAGCTATCTGATGTGTCGTTTTGTCTTATTAAGTAGTGGGGAATACAATGTTTGGCCACCATCTGATATTTTGACAATTCTGTTCGATAATTTTGTTAATACACACATTTTGTAAAAATAAATTTGACAAGCCAATGCATTGATAATATAATTGGGCACTTGAATTAAAGTTACGTTTAAATAATTAGTATTTTAGCAAAAAACATGTATAGAAATTAAACTCAATAGTCAAACGAACACGCTTTCTTGGATATAGAAAATATCTTTATATATTACTGAACATACAAACAGCTGGTGTCAAAAGTGTTGATAATGTGACATCTGTTTGTTCTGTTTCAGTAAAGCCTGACATCATTTCCTGTTCGGAAGTGTTTGTCGATCTTGTTGCTGATGTTGACACTCCGAAACTGGATATATCCGTCATTGTTTCGGATTTCGAAATAAACAAAGAACTATCTGGAAAGACGATAGGTGGTATTGTTCTCGCTTTCTGGTAAGTCGGTGTCTGTGTTATAGAATAAGAAGTAAGTAAGGTTATATGATGATCTGCCCCTGTCATTGCTATCACGTGACTGCAATATTTGTCTACTGGACAGGTATTCAATAACGTTGATGACGTAATCAAATTCGGTAATGAAGTAGTCAATAACTGTTGAGGAGTCGCTGCTGAAATAGGAACCACTTTTGTGTTTATTGATGATGGAGTTCTTCCGTATAATGCAGACGGACCCGTCGACATGATCAGTTGATGTGTATTTGATTGCAAAACTTCAGTTCTTGCAATATTAAACGATGGCACAATATTTGATGACGATGATTCAAGTTGATGAGGTACGGTAGATGATAATCTTGGAAGATTCGATTCAGTTGATAAAAATGTCGTTTCTGTGCTATCTGAAAACAGTAAATACAATGAAACATGCTTTTCAAGTTCGATATATACAAATCTAAGTTTGAATGGACGTAGCGTTGCTCGACATCTAGCAATCAATTCCGCTCAAACCGATGCTTGGGCCATCTTTTTCTTTCTAAAAGGTATGAGTAAAGCTTATCGTTGAAGACCTCATGGTGACTTCAAGATGAAGAACAACAATTAAAAACATTGTTCCATTTATAAGTTTTATCATGTATTTGAAGAGACTTGTCTCATTTCATGTACTCCATATCACTTCATTGTTAAATTGAAACTATTATATCACTGAATATGGCAAACTAATACTTGAACGACTTTTATTTGTGAAGTGCACTGAAAAACACGTGTCGAATAAAGGAATTAAGAAATAATTAACGATACCCATATATTTATATTTTTTTTACCACGGGGTTGGCACTTTATGGCGTTTATTTTGCCCCGAGCGTTAGCTCTGAGGAGCAGGGCAGACTTCGAAGATCAAGATCTATGTAAGTTCATTTTCCTGCTGCTTATTTATTTATTTTTTTTGCGGTTCTTGTTAATTTTTATTTCTTTGTTTTATCTTTGCTTGCCCTGCTATCTCGCGCATTTGGTGATTTTCGCTTTGGCTTCTTGCACTGTTATTCGTTTCTTGGCGTATCAAAAAAAAAAACGAAGAGTTTTACAAGTCCAAGTTATATCTTTTTGATAATCAAAAATTCTACAATAAGCATCCAATTTATCTGCTTGTTTTGTGTTATCGTACCTGTATCATTATATTCCCACGCCTGAAGCAGAAAGCCACGACCACTCATATCTTTATCAGAAACAAACAAAATATCTACATATCCTCTATACATCACTATTGACCTTGAAATCTGAGATTTTCCACATATTCGATCTTGAAATATTGTACATAGGTTTCTATGAGAAGTTTCACAAGTTGAAGATACGATTTTCAGATAATCACTATTGCATGCTGTAGTATTTTGAATGTCTATCCATACAATGCTTATCTTCAGTGGACTTTGATTTGCTGTCCTTATCTTCCATTGACAAATTGCACTGCTGGGGTATTGTAACGGGTATCCTGGTGAGGTAATGTTAATTTTGTCATTTACCACAATGGTACGAGAACAAACTGCAAGAAAAAAAAATTATAAATATTCTTCATGAATACTTATTGATAAGGTAATGTATGCAATTATAGTGTAAAAATTGGCATTAACTGAAACATTACTTTTGCCCATACTTAAGGCTCACGGGTTTCATACATAAGCAAGCCAATGTGAGCTTTTGTCACACTTCAATAACTCAACTGACCAGAGTTTCGATGCTAAAATAACTTCAACAGTTTTAAACTGATCACGTCAATAGTTACTAGTATTTCGCTATTACCATTACTTGCAAAATATTCTGATATGGCGTCAATATCTTTTGAGGCCACTAGAGGTGTCAAAAAGACGATTTTTTCATTGTGACGGCATGAAAAGAGGCAACAGTGATTCTGATGTAATATTCAGAGTTTTGTTTGTGATGAAACAACGGCAGCAGAATACATAAGGAACAAGGGAAGCGAAGACCACAAAAATCGAAGTCCAAAGACATGGAAAGAACGGCAAGAGAAAAACAAATATAAAATAAGGACGTGAGACAGCTACAATGCACGGAAATAAAAAGACGACATTAAGAACTAAGGCACTCATAGTGTGAACTCCCATGAAAACCGGGAGTGACATCAGGTGCTCCGGAAGGGTAAGCATGTCCTGCTCCGCTAGCAGCGCCCGTCACATTATCAGTGAGTCAATCCAGGGTTGAGTCAAAGCCGGTTATGTCAAATCCGTGAAATCTAGCTGAAAATGTCCGTTTTCAGTTGGGACACAGACACGTCATATCTGTCAATGATGTCATTGTGACGGCCATAGAATTTCTGAAGGGATAAAAGCAACAAAGGCTGAACAAATCCCTCACTAAGTAACTTTTGGGAAAGTGTTTTTGCTCTGTTAAAAAAATCGCTGTATAAACTAGATGCTCAAATGTAACGAATCAACTGTGAAATGTACGCTCCATAGGCTGGAGAGGTAGGTATATTGCTGCCCAGAAAGGGAAAATTCACAATTGGAAAGTTAACATTTAATCACTGGAAAAGCCAAACACTGCAGCAATTATAGGCAACCATAGGTCTAATAAATTAAAAAAAAGTGCCTCCTAAACGCTCTCGGGGGTAAAATAATATAAAAAATAGGTGGCAAACATTGTGTGAAACTATAGTCTCTATGAATTCCTTTAACAACTCGCGCACGTGTAAGATAATAAATTCACGTCCCAAGCACTATCTGTCCTTTGATGTGATCCGTTCACACTATTAGCGCTGTAGATTGTGTAATTAGTCATTCTTTATATTTTTGCGTTTGTAATTCCAATTCCAATCGCCTTTTATAAAGTATTATACTTAAATTCGTATAGTAAACATGGTAGATAAATAACCGTAAGGTCCTGAGAATCCATTTAAAATGTTCAGTGTATAGTTATAAATATTGCTAGAACGATTTGCTTCAATTTTTTTACCCGCTGAATATTGTCAAAAGATTTGTGCCAGAAAGGTCATATCCTCTGAATCTTGAATTTACCTTTGCAAAATCAAACACTTGCAATTCAGATACATGTAGTAATAAAAGACAAATATTTGAACGACGACTTCAAAATAAAAGAGGTGTAAAAGTTATTTTAACACACCACAGAAAAATTATCTACAAGAGGTCAAATTAAACTCTGCGTATTTACGTACCCTGGAATACAGATTTGTTAGTATTTTCCCTAAGACAACTGCAATAAGAAAGTTAAAGTTGTTTACAAAACTTACAAGATCTATAATATTTTGTAACCGAAGTATCGCTCTCAATGTCATTTATTTTTGCCCTCATTGTGACTGCAAATACCTGACCTTCATGTTTTCGTGTATTAATTATGAAACGGTTGCTACGATTGGCTAGAAGAATTAAACAGATCTTTGACGATACCGGTAAAGCTTTGTAACAAAGCTGGAACGATGTTACTGGTAAATGATCACCAGTTGGAGTAGTCCAGGTGACGAGAATTGCCTTTCCTAGTGAACTCAATGTTATATTGACGGGTGGATTAGGTTTCCTTGCTGAAAGAAAAAAACAGAAAAAAAAATTAAAAAGATATTTATTGAAATATTTGTATATATAAAGTATAACAATCGTATTTTTGCACCTAATTGTTAACGTAAGTAAAGAGAATGGTATCCCTTTATGAATAAGTCTAGGAACTAGGATTTGACTATAAAAGGGATTCAGTAAGAACTCTTGCCTGTTTCCACGCATGAAAAAATGTCAGAATGACATAAAATGAGCTATTACAAAGAAATTGAAATTTAATTATTGAATTGAATTGAAAAAAACATGGAACTAAATAAAATCACACTGTAACATAGTCAGGGATATTTCAATGACACATGTTAAAGCAGTGCCCATGTGTTTGGAAAAGATAGAGTAGCGATTCATTGCAATGAGAAAATTAAAGTTTCGAGAGATAAGTTATTCATTACCGCATAAATAATATGTTTATTACCCACAATTTGAGACGGAAAGATCATGCTGCGTTGCGCAATTCAGCCGCGCATTTGAAAATTAAAAAGACTGATACGGGTTAGTTTTGATTTTCGGACCTGAACAATGATTTTATGGGAGCTCACACTATAAGTACCTTAGGTTTGAATGCTGTGTTTTATTTTTTGGTTTTTGTGTTCATCTCATGTGTTTGTTTATCTGTTTTTTTTTGTTTTTGTTTTTTTGTTTTGGTTTGTTTGTGTATAGAATAAAAAAGATAACAGGTTACACATACAATGGCCAAAACATTGTCACGTGCCTCAATTTACCAAGGAACTGCAAGAGAGAAAAAAAAACACAATAAAATACAAAAGGAAAAATGTAAATAACGATATTAACTCCGGACAGCCGGACTAGGTACCGGCACTAGCAAAAGCCAGCGGTAGGGTTAAACCGGTTTATGGGTACCCACTGTCCCGTTTACCTATAGTACAATTAGCATACGAATAAAACCAAAAAATAGGTAAACTACCACCTCTATGACCACAATCTTGAAAATGAATAGGGGACAAAAAGTAATTTTGAAAGATGGGTCATGGGGTGCTCGCCGATAAACTTCCGGCTAGCTCAAGTAGCCTAGACTGCTGGTGAAACACTCTCGCAATACGGAAAAAAATCAAACGCAAATCTCCCAGATGGTTTTCGTAGAGAATCATCATGCATTACAGAAGACATCGGCAGACGAAAAGAATCATCATGCATTACAGAAGACATCGGCAGTATCTACGAGATTCCAGGTCATTGGATCCCAAAGTCAATTTAACGGACACCTGTGGAATATCCTGTCGATATACCCTATTGCGTTCAGAATGTAAGTTACGTCCCAGTTATTTCTGGATTTTAAATCAGTTTCTGGCATTTTTAACAACATTTCCTTAGAATCGAGGATGAGAAATGCCCTTAGTAATAAGCTGTTTAGGAGTGACATTATATAATTTGATATCAAATGTTCGTATCTTCTATGTAACTTTTTAAATGTTTGTCGTTTTTGGCAATGTCTCTGGACTTTGTCTTTGTAAATGATGCGTCATATATTCCTCCAGTACATGCATTTTACCGTTGTTGTTTTGTTAACGTATTATGATGCAACAAATATCAGAAATAATCTACATCTAATGAAGTAAAATTATTGAGAGAGAGAGAGAGTAAAAAAGAAAATGGTAACAATAAAAGCTAGCGAATGAAACTTGTATACATCGCCTCTCTCTTTATCTGATAATTTTGTTCGGCTTGGACAGTTGTTTTGTTTGCACATGTTTATAATTGATAGACATAGTTACAAGTAGATATTGCAACAAGGCAGATTGTTTCGACAAAGAAACGACAACAGATTTTGGTATTATGCTCGCTGTATTTTTAAAAATTTTTTTCTTTGTGTCTTTCATTTGCAATTTAAGTTACTCTTGTATTTTTCATACCGTTATTGAAATTTTTGATACACCCATTGTCTTGTATAACAAAAAAAAGCGTTATACTGTAAAATAAATGACTTACCAACCGATTTTGCATCTAGACTGAATCCCCTGTCTGTAGCAAATCTTCCACTTCTGAACAATATCTTAATGTCATTATCATCTAAATGAATATCAGTGGTGTTTTCACATAATTTCCTATTTAAAACATGTGCTTCAATTAATAAAAAGTTGTTGGTACAGTTTTGGTTATTTTGTCCAAACGCTATGTCTTCAATGTGAATGTTGAATACATGAGTCACATTTGTAGATAAATGCCATACACACAGAACACCAAACTGGAACTCATTAGGGTACAATGGGGACTCCAGTCTTTGTACACTATCCTTTTCTACCTCAATATCATTCCCACACCCTAAAAAAAGAAGGTCAACATATATACGTTAATTCCAAATCATGCAGAAAAAAAGACGTAAACAGGAATATAACTATTTATACTAATGTTTCAAGCTTAAACTCACCACTCAGAACGAGACCTTGGAGGAAGAAAATCTTGAGATGTTGAAATGAGTTCTTCTGTACCAGAAGAGTGGGATAGAATTCATTCCTATATTGAAATAAAATGCCGACATACCTCCGAACAGAAAAAACTGTAAAATAGCGTGATAGGAACATAACATTCGCAACATGATATAGCTTTACTCACAGTTTTTTTTCTAATTAAGTTGTTATAATCAACAACTTATCAGATCAATGACCAGTAGCAGTCCATTTTAATGCTTCATTCTGCTAATGTTTCGAGTTGATACTGAGTTTTGTCTAAAGTGAGTGTAGGAACTTTAGGTTTGCCTCCAAATAATGCCATAGTCAAATGCTTTCCTGATAAAGTCGGGTAGTTAGTTACTAACGTAGGTCTGCGATTCTGGCCAAATTTTCTATTTCTTATTGTCACGAATCGACTTTCTGGGAATACATCGGGAATCAAATTCCGAACCAAGAATGAGGAAAGGGGGAATTCTAAAATCATAAATCCAAAATCACGGCAATTCACATCCAACACGAATTAAGACAGTATGACAAAGAAAACACAAATAAACAAAAATGAACAAGAAAGACACACAACTAAAGCACTGGCAGAGTGAGACCCCTGTAAAAATGAGGTATTATGAGGTGCTCAGGAAGGGTAGGCATGATCTGCTCCACGCGTGGTACCCGTCACACTGCCTGTGAAAAGACCAGTTTTGTCACAGTCGGTGTAAACCAGTCCAGTAACCAACTCTGGATTTACCCAAAGATATCTGTTCTAATTTGTGAAATAGAGAGAACATTGTAACGGTCTGTCAAATCATGGTGACGACCGTAAAACTTATGTAAAGACAATTGCAACAGGGACTGAACATACCCTTGTTTTCAGACAGTAATTTCGCTCTGTTGACAAAAGCGCTGTACAAACTACTGGCACAGCAATAGCGAATGAGTTGTGAAATGTACACGCCATATGCCGGAGATGTGGTAATATCACTGCTCAAAAACGGGAAGTTCACTATTGGAAAGTCGAAATCATCACGCTTTTCGTACAATTTTGTTTTTAGACGTCCAGCGTTATCAATGTAGAGGTATAAGCCCAGGTATGATGCTGATGATGGTGTATCAATATTCTTTTTAATTTCGAGTTCATTTGGGTATATAACATGAAGATTATCTTTAAATTGAGGGAAAGATTGTATAAAATTTAGCAATTTCATCAAAAGATTAACAAAAAAATGTTCAATTGTCTGACAAGTCAAAAGTATAGTATAGATAAAATTAACCTTTCATAAAAAAACTTACCAGCTCGATTATAATGTGGGATTGAAGGTTTACTTAATCCATAGTCATTTTCGGCCTGTATGGATATACAGAACAACTGCCCTATGTGATCCGAAAAAGCTGAAATGAAAATAATGAAAAAAAAGGATGGTCACTCCACAAGTTTATAATGTCAAGGTTTTGAAATTCATATTTTTATTTATTAGAATATTGGTAATATATTGATTTAATATGTCGCTATTTCGCTTTGATATTTATACGCCTGAAATTTTTGCGAGAAATTGAAGATATCTAGACTAGTCAATTAATTTACTGTACAACAGGACAACAACCCTTTTCGAATGAAGGAATCTAAATAATTTCATCAAGTTTTGTCAAAGTATATCTAAGATGTATGCAATTATATTTTGAAAAGAAGAGTGGAGGTCAGTGTGCAAATTTGTTCAGATGCATTAAGGTAAGAGTTCCGAAATTTTTTTTAAAAATGGGAGTGACTTTCCTTCATAAGAATATATTTGATTGAAAAAAAATATCTACATTACAGACAACACACACATGTCAATAACAGAGTAAAGTCCAATTTTTTATCTAAGCATTCTTCTATTCATGAGGTTTGGGGTGGGATATCTTTCATAAATGTATAAGTGTTGATCAACATGATCAAATATTATATTTGACTAGCCTATTGCTAAACTTCAAGGATGCCTTCAAAGTCAATGTTTTTAATATTCTACAGCAAAACTTTAACATATGTTGAATTGTACAGGATGTAGTGATACCAAGTTTTAAAAAGCATCTTAAAGTTGCTATGTTAGCTTTGTCTTAGAATTTTAGTGTACATTTTTGATATAAAGGACGCATCTCGCTCTCGTCAAGCTTAACTAATTTCTGATTGAACTACAGAATTTTCTGGACAAAATTAAAAGGAATTGTAGTGAGTGTATTAAATGAATGTTATAATTACACTTTCATTCACCATTTGCATAAGTAAACTAATTATAGATCTATTTCATTTTAAAACGTTGATTTGAAACTTGCGTCTTGCGCATTAGCGCAAAGACTAAAAACGGTATTACCCAAAACCATAAACAGTGACAACTCGGGATACATTAAAAAAAGATATATTGGTTTTAATTTACGCCAGATTCAGGACATTATAGATTATGCTGACTCGTCTTGAATTGAGACTGGGATTGTTTTTTGTAGATTTTGTCAAAGCTTTTGACAGTCTGGAATGGAATTTCACGTTTGAAACTTTGCACTATATTATGTTTAGGGAATCATTCGCGTGTTGGGTAAAAACTTTATATAGCAATATCCAAACTTCTATAACGAATAATGGATGGATTCCGAGCCTTTTAAAATTTTTCGTGGTAAAGACTTTGATGCCCTTTGTCTGCACTTTTATTTGTTATAGCAGTAGAAATTATGGATTCACGTATACGCAATAATAAAACATAAGCGGTATTCAAATAAAGCTACATAATAAATCACATTTAATTAAAATATCACAGTTAGCAGATGACACTACGTTGTTTCTAAGTAACTATAGCGATGAATAAAATTGAGATTAAAAATTGTATTACATTTCTGAATGATATTTTGGATAAAAAATGCTGATATATATGACCTACTAATTCTCGAGGTATTACAAGATAAAACAACCTAGATATAAGAAGTAACAAAATAAAACAGTCTATCCCGAAAGAATGGTTAACTATTTTGAAAAAGGAAAACTCTAAGAAAACAACGACAGTAGAATACCGAAGGAACAAAGCACAAGATTACACAAATCAAAGTCCAGAGACGAGGCAAAAGAAAGAACACCAAAAGACGGAAGACCAAATACACCACATGCCTACAAAACACACGAACGTTACATATACAACACAAAAAACTAAAGCACTAACAGTGTGAACTCTCAATAAACAAGAGTGACATCAGGTGCCCCGGAAGGGTAAGCATGTCCTGCTCTGTGCACAGTACCCGTCACACTGTCAGTGGGTCAATCCAGGGTAAAGTCGAAACCGGTAATGTCAAATCAGAGAAGACGCGAATCTAGCTGAAAATGTCAGTTTTTATTTGTGACACTGACATTNATTGTTCAGGTAATTTCTCTAAAATCTAAATTTCTGTGGGAAGGAAAATTGGGGGATATTTCCACTTTGTCAAATAAATGTGTTTATAATGTTTGTGTCAAGAATAAATTTCAATATTGTACTGGTCACAATACATGGGCACATTTGTATTTTGACAATCAATACGATGACAAAAATACTTTTTTGTCTCGTGTCTATTCGTTTATATTTGAAAGATTACACAAGAATGAATATAAGATATTTAGATGGAAATCATTACAATGTATATTACCAACTAATCAAATATTGTTTACAAGGAAAATAACAAACAACAGTTCTTGTTTCTGTTTTGGGGAAGAAGAGAATTACGAACAATATTTCATTAAATGTAGATTTTTATGTGATTGGAATAAATTATAGAATTATTGGGTTACTAGTAATTGGGCATTTATAATAATATAACCTTAAAACATTTGGTTATTTTTTACATTTTTTTACCAAAAATACAATGACTTGAACTATCTTTTGACAATAATAGGTTTTACAATTGAAACCTATTATATATCGGAACAAAAAATTAATTTGTAAACGTTTTTGATCTATTTGTAAGAGAGTTTAAGGGATATATAAAAATGCATTTTTCAAGAGGGCCTTTTTTGAAAAGATTTGTAATATAGTGTAAGCATTTGTAAATATCGAGATATTCTCACTAACAATTGATGATGTTAAATATTTTGTAATTGAATATAATAATTTATATTAGTTTTGATTTCCTATGCCTTTTTTATGTATTACTCATTGATTAGTGTCCTGGCTAATTCAATGAGATTTCAAAAGGAAACTTCATTGCTAGCTTGGGCCTTGAAGCTTGATTGTAACAAGCATTGTTGAATAAATTTAAGTTGTGAAAAAAAATTCTGATTTAGGTACAAATTTCGTGTGTTATATGTCGACTGACATGTTGAATTCTATTATCTTCCAAGCGATTTGATTTTATCTATATCAAAATGCTGTAAAGTGCAGTTCCGGTATTTCGTTCATTTGTTCATTGTCGTCTTCTAATAGATTATGTGCCTACGTTGTCTGTTTGACCTTTGATTCCAAGTCTAACAACTCTGGACAGTAAATTTTTGTTTAATGCATATCCATCAATATTTAACCATATCGACGACAATACCTTTTTTCATCATTACATATAGCGAATGAAGATATGGGCAGTGAAAACGGAATTAAAAGTATTTAAAAAGGTATGATAAATATAGAATAATGGAAGTTTTGTTTTTGATACAAGAAATATTGGCGAACAATAATGGACGAACCCCTTGTGGACGAGTCCATTATTGGAGCAAATATTTCTTGTATCAAAAACAAAACTTCTATTATTCTTTTTCTCGGTAATTAGTTAAATCATATATTAGACACATTTTTTAAATGAATGTGAACAAATTGTGAAATGAACAGAGTCGGCGTGGCCTAAGATACTTTTTGCCAATATTTTTTCGTATTCGGGCAGTAGCAAATACTGAAAAATATTTGCTTCGTGAGATCAAAGGAAACTTGTACAAATTACCGATAAAGGTGCATTACTGACTTAGTGAGACAAGAGAGTACAATTAGAGTTACACCATCCAATGCTTTATTTTGTTTTTTCTTTTCAGTATTTTACGAAAGGATATGGAGTAAATGAACATGAGACCATAATACATATGTTAACTCCAACTCCAATAATTTTAATGATCCTTTTGGTTATTGTTCTCTCAGCCTTTACATGTTTTCGGTTAATGGACTTCTAAATGTTTTGGTTCGATCTGCACTAATCAGACATAAGTTGTCGAAATGCGCATATGTAGAATATATAGAAGG
>MJUU01034694.1:145629-168397 GCA_002080025.1 Modiolus philippinarum
CTGACAATCATACATATTTTTTTAAAGAATTTCCTGATGTTTTACTAAGAAATGCCCAAAAAATGTTCGCGCCTCACTCCGCTCGGTGAAATTTCCTTTCACTTCTTAATCGGAACCCCCTTTTTGAATTCCTGGATCCGCGCCTGTTTAATGCATAATGTATTTTCATTTGTGTATTTCACTCTTTTTTCTTGATCAAAGCCCCATAACAGAAACGCATAAAAAGCGAGCGAAGCTCGCCCTTTATGGTAGAATCGTGATAAAAATGCGATTTTTAAAATAGCTATAAATAGATTGTAGCTATAAATATATTTTATTTGATCTTTCGTCAAACATCGTCACCATCGAACTCTCGCGTGACTAGTCTTCCAATATGGTAGACTGGTTCCCATTCATCAAATCTTGTTCCGCGATATTGACGACTGGCATCGGCCAATTTGACCTTGGCATTGTTTTCAGTATTCACCGCAGAACTGTCATTAAACGGGTCATTCTATCATGGCGACAAACGTCGCAGAAGAAAGTCCCTATGACACTGAAATTCATTCAAAATGGTCCCAGGAACAACTAATCAAATTGGAGCCAAACAAGATCACAAACAAATTTGGGATATCCCTTCAAAATTTGTGCCCAGCAGGACAGCACCAAATCCAAGACGTCAACTGTGCAATGGGGAAAGAAGTTTTTCATCGGATCCTGTCCCCTATGATCACTGAAACTACTGTCTATATCAGTCATGGTCTTATGGTGAATGATACAGTCGGAGAGCCTCTTAGGCACGGACCATTTGATTTTCAGGGAGGGGGGCTGGTATTTTTAGAAAAAAAATCTGGCCCGATTTTTGCCCCCAAAAAATTCTGACCAGCCCCTTGGTTGAAAAAAAAATAATCTAGCTCTGACTTTGTCCATTAGAAAAAAAGCCTGTGCCAACAAAATTTCCTAACATAGTGTACAGCTGGAAAAAAAGTAATCTGGCCCGCTCCAAAAAAAAATTCCCGGCTCTGGTAAAAATTCCAGCACCCTGGAAATCAAATGGTCCGTGCCTTATTTATTTTTCACTCGCTTTTAAGGTTGCACCTTCCTCGTATTATTAGGATTCATGTATTTCTTATGATATAATAAAGAACAATAATTGTTTATTAAATAGGTTTCTCTGATATCTGGCAAATATAACCAAGGCCTGACCGGTGTGATAAAATATTTCTCGTCTCTAATGAGAGAAAAACTCGCGTGGGATTTCCCGCCAAATCTATTCGAAACATAATCCTCGGTGTTTTACGTTATGTTATGCTCATTTAGATACGATGTAAGAAGACAAATGGCCGTCAGCGAGGAACTTCGGATAGTTTAAAATAGACCCCCCCCAATAGGACCTATGGAAAAATCAGATTTTCATCTTCTAATCTGAAGCAAATGATCAAAGAACAATTCAACCAAACTTTACAGGAATGATGTACCGAAGGTGAGTTGAAAAAAAATGGCTCATTTCATTTCGATCCGACAAAAACATGACTGCCAGCCCCGAACATAGCTTAACATTGAATCCAATGGGAAAATCATTCTTTCCATCATTTGCTCTGAAACTATTAAGCAAATTTAACTCAACTGTATTGGAATGATGCATAGAAGGTCTTTTGCGAAGATTACTAATTTCAAAAGGATCCAACAAAAATCAATGGAGAACAAAGCTAATATTAGACCCCGTTGGAAAAAAGAATCATTTTTTGGTCATGCATGGCATAAAAGCATTCTGTCAGATGACCGATTCAGGCTCAGTTTCTGAACCTCTAGTTTACGTTTACGGAAAAAGTATAAGATCCGAAACATATACTTTTCACATACACTTACTTTCACTGGCGGTTGGCCGATGCCCGTAACTGCAGTTACGTGCAGCCCAATATTGCTGATGATGATTCGTTTTTTTCTCATAAATGCTTTTATTTCCAGTGTTATTCATAAATCATGGCCATCAAAACGTTTGTAGCGTCCTTCAGTACTATTAGAGATTTCTCGATAACTCACGAACGTAACTAAAAAACTGTATTTAACCATACGAAAGGTACAAAAGGACCATTCATTGTTAGGTGTAGTAAGTGACAAACGAAAAATTAACGTATGCCGAATACGTACCGATCGGGTTTTAACGTACATCAATCGGTGGTAATCGTATATTTTCTCATTCGTTCCAGACATGCATCATATATGTATAGATTATTACATGTCTATTCCGGTATCTGCCCTGATATCAGTCCCGAGACCTGATATCTGCCCGACGCGGTAGCGGAGGGCAGATATCGGTAGAGGGCTGATATCGGGGCATATATACCGGAATAGACATGTCATAATCTTTTTATCACATATTTGACGGGGGGGATGTTGCAAGCTAAAAGAAAACAATTACATATTTATTTTGCTTTTAAAATTGATAAAATTTGGGCAAAGTCAGATTGACCAATCCCCCTCTCCCAACCACCAACCCACTTCCTTTTAATTGTTGCAATACGTATGGTACATGTATATGATGAGATATGCTTAAATAGAACGGATCAAGTAGTGTTCAGAAACTGCATCTTTCACATCTGAAAGATGAAAAAATCTTGCAAGGAATAACAATGCAATGTAAACTGAACTGCAGTGTCACTGTCAATCTTGACTTGACGAAATCTTATGGAGTTCACCTACTGTCCGAAGCCACTGTTTGAAAATTTCAGCACCAAAAAGGTTTCCCTTTGGTGTTTCATTTCAAAGCAACCAACAAATTCGGACATTTCATTTTCAAAACACTTCTAAACCGAGAACAAGCTTCGGCTTCATCCATATTTTGTTTACGTTGCTAGATGACGCCATCAAAACAGGGCAGATAACTGTAACAGTTATCTGCCCCGGACACGGATATCGATTAGACTTTCATCCGTTATTACATATGCAAAATGGTACAATTTGCGTATAAATATGTGATAAGATATATAACTGAATATAAATGTTCGAGCCCAATGTAACTTGTAAATAGTATTATCAGAAAAAAAAACAAAACAAAACAAACAAACAAACAAAAACAAACAAACAAACAAAACAAACAAACAAACAAACACACAAAAGAAAAACAAACAAACAAAAAACAAACAAACAAAAAACCAAACATACAAAAAAAAACCAAAAAACAAAAAAAAAAAAAAAAAAAAAAAAAAAAAAAACAAAAAACAAAAAAAACAAAAAACAAATGATCTTTTTCCTTTTATTAGCGTTTCCAGTTTATGGACCCTCAAAGTTGGAAATATCAGATAGCCTTTGTTTGCACTCAATTTTATTTTGCATTTCTTGTTAAAAACATTTGAAAACTTGCCATTATTTCTAAATTTTATAAAAAATTTGCGTAAAACTAGAAGAATCTCCGTCATGCATAGCTCTGTTGCTTAACTGATTTTAGCTTTTCGTTCGCATCTTTTTGGTAATGTATTCAGATTTTACAAATTTTTGGTTAGTTGTCTTCAAAATGTTTTGATTTGATCTGCAATGAAGAGACAGATGTTGTCGAAATGAGCATTTCCTGAAACTATATTTACAGTAACTTCCCGTACTTTGATATTTATATTATCTTAAACTTTTCGCCATTTTAAACAGTTGCATTGTGTTTGAAATCAACATGTACATTTTTCCACATATCATTGTACCTCCGTAGTATGTTTATAGGCTATATAGTTGGTAAAACAATTCCCCGTGGTAGAGAGGTATGCTCTTTATTTTTCTTAGATATGGTGTACTTGTACATGAGATAATGTCTCATGTGTACACTTTGTTCAATTACTATTATCTAAATATATGTATATTCTATAACCTAAGGATTTACTCCCTCCATCGTAGTTTTGTCCTTAGGTATATTTGATATTACTGATTATTCGGATATTGCGTTTGGTTTTGTGCATTTTAAACATTTTTTGAAATTATGGATTTCCTTTGTTTGGGTTCTAGTGCTGCTGATGAGGAATTAATCTCAGAAATGGCCATACAGCTCATTAAAATTATCGCAGTTGGAGTAAACATATGTGTTATGGTCTCATGTTCATTTACTCCATATCCTTTCTTAAAATATTTAATACAGGAGTTTGTCTTTTATTGCAGAGTGGAGTTGGTAAAACAATTCCTCGTGGTAGAAATGTATGCTCTTCATTTTTCTTAGATATGGTGTACTTGTACATGAGATAATATCTCATGTGTACACTTTGTTCAATTACTATTATCTAAATTTATGTAAATTCTATAAACTAAGCTTAAGGAATAGCTCCTTTCATCGTAGTTTTGTCCTTAGCTATATTTGATATCACTGATTATTCGGTTTGGTTTTGTGCATTTTGAACATTTTTTGAAATTATGGATTTCCTTTGTTTGGGTTCTAGTGCTGCTGATGAGGAATTAACTTCCAAAATGGCCACACAGCTCATTAAAATTATTGTAGTTGGAGTTAACAGATGTGTTATGGTCTCATGTTCATTTACTCCATATCCTTGCGTAAAATATAGGTTTCCTGGCTTTATGGAGTAGGTTCGGGAATTTTTATCACATTTTAAGACTTTTAATCTTCAGAACTCACAGGATACCTACATTATGTAGTAAAACAATGGCCGTCGAATACCGATAGAACAACACCAACATATGCCACACAATGGTCAAATATTATTGTCTCACTGTATGGATTTGGTTTATTTTTTGTTTCCCTGTTACCTAGCTCTCAGTATCCATGGTCACGTGTGTGCATTTACAACTTCTCAAAGGTTCACATTAAGATGCTAAATCATCAAATTAACATCATTTGATAGCCCGGTTGTCAAGCAGTTTTGTGCTGGTCCGAAAACCGATTGTTTGAAAAATGAAAAAAATCTAAATTTAATAAAACTAAGGAATATCTCTCTCTAGCAAAGCTCTGTTCTTGCATGATTTTTGGAGTAACTGTTATTTTCAAGTCTTTTTTTCTCTCTCAGCTGTTTTATATGACTTGAATTTTTGTCTTAAATAATTTAACCTGAAGAGCAGAAAATATCTGCTATAATTATAGTATTTTGTTCATTTATAGCGACCCGGATTCAATAAATTGGTCCAATGTTCCCGGCTTGAGGCCATCTTGGATGACTTACGAAAATGTGGGAATACCTTTTTGGAGGGAACATTGTGACTAAGTATGCTTCTAATTGGAATATCAGTTTCTGAGAAAATGAGAATGTGTTTCCCATAGCTCCGAAGGGTTCAATGTTAAACTATGTTTTCTTCAAGCAGCCATTTTGGATGTAGTGCCGACATGCCTGATATAATTTGGAAAGGGGACCACCCATTGACTATTGTGACCAAGTTTGGTATTTCAGAATTGTTTAATTTACAAGAATTGTTCAATACAACAGACCTTTCCCTATAAAAGCTTAATTGTTGTTTCCTCTACCGGAGTTGACATGTTCAACACGGCGGGTGTCGTATAAGAAGCGGATGACGCTTACTTTAACGATGCACCTGAGCTAACCCATGTTTTTTTTTTTATTTTGGTCTGTGTTGTTCATCTTTGTATGTAAATGTGTGTTTGTCTTCATTTTTCTTTTCTGTGCCATTGTCTTGTTATGTCTTTGTTTCTTTGTTTTTCCTATGCTGCCATTGTCCTTGGGTTGTTCGCTTTCGATGGACGATTCGGTTCTGGAATCACTAGAATTGTAAGTTTTGAAATGAAAAACTCTAGATTAAACTTCTATGCCAGAATTGTTTAAAGAAAAAAATGTTTACTAAAATTGTTATGTTCAATAATTCTGGAAAAACCAGAATTGTACAAACACAGTTCTGGTAATACCAGACTTGTTTCAATAAGTATTTGTACAAGAATTGTGTTCATATTCTTCACTTTATCCCTTTCAAAGTGTAAAAAAACTTGCATCAGACGATTTCCTCCAAAACCTTTTTCAAATTAACATCAAGTTACTGTGCCGGTGTTGCTTAACAACCCAAAAACAACGTGTAGAGAGAAATGGAAGGCAGAAAATGCGTGTTTATCGCATTCTTTTGGTCCATTTTTTTATGTTAACTGAAGACATGAACATTTCAAACTTTCTAATTTCTAAATCCCGTTACGCACAATTTCGAATAGTGTTTCCAAGAACTCCCTTTTTGCATGTCGATTTTCACTTTCAATCTATTTTTGATTCAACTATTATGATTGCTTCTTTGCATTTAGTAGACTACTTGAAATTGAAGTAACAAACCTGATGGACAGTATCTATATCATTTTTGTTTGAAACTATGTGTTTACCAGGACCTTGCATATTGTATGATTAACGTACCTTTAAACAAAAATGTGTGATCTTACATATTTAGCTAAATGCATTTATTTTTGCACAAAAAAAACTCTTTGTTAAATCCGTTATTACAACCCAAAGATTTCACACATTTCCTTAATTTTTAATTGAACAAAAGGCTCACAAGTGCATGAATTAGGCACATTGACCATGTTGCCTTTGGAAATATAACACACTAAATATGAGAATCATTTTCGGACCCAGAAGCCGCAAAGAAAAGCATCATTTTCACAAACTTTGTTTTTCGTCCATGTTAATCCCTAAATCTCAAGCTAGTCATCAAATGAATCTTTATAGCTTTGAATTAAAGGAAAGAAGCATGGCCATTAAGGCGTGATTTTTTTTTCTTTGCGAAACAAGTAATTATACCATCCGGTTTCAAATTATGCAGAATCTATACTTGCAAATGGTGGAAGGCCTGTTACAATAGAGGCGGCTTCGAATAAAATTTGTTCTTTTTTCTCACAGCATAATTGACTATAGTCATCATGTCAACGTATATTTGTTCCTCATAATGGAAGTTCCCTTGGAACAAATATTATTAACATTGACATAATATTTCTTTCTCTAGGAATAATTTTTATATAACGTTTATTCCGTCAGGAACAAATACTGTAATATTTGTTTCCTATGAACAAATATTCTATAATATTTGTTGTCTTAGAATAAATATAATGAAGAAACAAATAGCAGAATGCCAGTCCCTTATCCCGCGATAAAATAAAAGGGATAATACTAAAGACAGTAGTAGGAGGGGAACGAGATGAGTTGAATTTGCGGTGGAGCAACATAAGTGACGTCACAGTCAAGTGACAGAAAGTGACGTCAACGAAAATGGCGTTATCGTATGAGATTTTGAAGTCTATGAAAACTGCAAGTTCCGATTCCGGTTTTTGTCGTGTATCGCAGATTTCATACGGGGGTTATGAGATTTTAAAGTCTATGAGATTTTAAAGTATCAGCGTACGACGGAAATTACTATAAATAAGATTTTAAAAGTTAGTGTTTGATTAACGGTACCAAATGCTTTATTCAGCTGTTAAAAGTATTCACATGACAAACCAATAATTATAAGTTGAAGAGATAAGAAGTAATCAGAGGTTGACGGGGTTAAGGGGATCGATTAAGTTTTACAGTAATAAACAACTTTATTTAAAAACAAGGTGCAAAATGTATGCACTTGTAAACAACCAGTAGGCAGAAACACATCAACAGGGCAACATCTTTTATGTATTTTTACATGGGGGAGGCGGGTTCAGGGGCTAACCCTTTGTTAAAGAAAACTTTCAGTAAAACTCAACAAGTTGTTTGTAATTTTATGTGCCTGTAAAATTATAATTATTTCTATAATCAAAATAATTCAAATCAATATTAAATGAATTCGACATATTTATATTTCCTTGGAATCATGTAACTTCAATGGTTGTTATTGTTTTAAGAATAGCTAATGACATTATTACCAACCAATCAACACAGAACCTAAATGGTCAGAATAAATCTGTAACCATAAGGCACTAAGGTCAAAATATCAATTCCATGACCGAACCTGACCGCAGTTTGCTATAAATGATAATTAATACTTATCGCAACTCTTTTCACAGCCATGAAATCTGCAAGCATAGGGTCAGAATGATATTTTTAGAACCAACCTGACCACAGATAGCTATAAATGATCATAATTGTTAATTGCAACTATTTTCACAGCACTTGAAATCTGCAAGCATAGGGTCAGAAGGATATTTTCAGAACCAACCTAACCACAGATAACCATAAATGATCATAATTATTTATCGCAATTATTTCCACAGCCATGAAATCTGCAAGCATAGGGTCAGAATTACATTTTTAGAACCAACCTGACCACAGATAGTCATAAATGATCATAATTGTTAATTGCAACTATTTTCACAGCCATGAAATCGCAAGCATAGGGTCAGAATGATATTTTTAGAACCAACCTGACCACAGACAGCCATAAATGATCACAATTATTAATCGCAACTATTTTCACAGCCATGAAATCTGCAAGAATGGGGTCAGAATGATTTTTTAACACCCAACTTGACCACACGAATAAGATCGGAATGACATTTTATTTCCTAACCAACTTACAAATAACACTATTTTGTCAGAATTTTCATAAAAATTTTACCATAGCTATGACATTTGCAAGCCTTAAGTAAATCAACCCATTTAACCATGGAGGGTCATTATTTTCCATTGCAACTTTTAACAAAGCCAAGAAGTTTGAGCCATATTTGACATATTTCTCATAGCCGTGATTTGTTAGTTATAATAACAAAATTATTTTGTCATTATTTTTCTGCCCGTTTTAGTTGACCAAACTGTCATCAGGTTTAAGCCCCTTAATTGGAAGGAATTTTGAATAGATTTCTTTATGCAATGCAATCCTTTTCTGTTTAATCTATTCCCCACTCAAATTTAATAATTACTCTTCACGCTTCAGTATAATCATATAACTAAATAGTCCCAGGATGAATCAAAAGATTTTAATACATCGGCAAACGAATACCGAAGCAAGAACGAGGAAAGGGGAAATTCTAAAATCATAAATCCAAAATCACGCCAATTCACAGCAACACGAATTGAGACAGTATGACAAATACTTTAAATGAGGGATGCTTCAAACAAACACATATTGATAAAATAATGTATAGAAATACAAAAGTTCTATAAGCGTATTTATAAATGACTTAAGCGCATTCTTTTACCTTAATGATGAAATCACGACTGACAACTGATTCGCTACAGTACAATCAGTTACAAACATAATTTAATCTGAAAGAAAAACAATAGTGCTTATTGTGATTAAGAAAATGTCATGTTTCCCAAAATTATGTGAGATGTCACATTGCAGTTTGAATAAACAGAGGTTTCCCGCACATTTCGCAATTCCGGAACCTAAAATTCTCATGCCGGAAGTTAACACGACAAAAACCGGAACCGGAACTTGCAGTTTTCATAGACTTTAAAATCTCATACGACAGCGTCACCGGAAGTGACCTTAACCGGAAAAATGACGTAATCGGAAATACAAGAATTCCCTCAAGATCAATAAAAGTTATGATCACAAAAAACAGAGACAATGTAAAGATTGTGACAGACGATTTCAAAATAAAGAGGGACCGAAAGAGATTACTGACCGCACAACAAGATAAGGATTAGAGGATCTTGTTCGATAAAAGAGTCGCCATGGATGATTTAAGCACAAAACCATATGGATTTATTGTACAGGCAGCATGATGATAGCTCTTCGACCCATGATTGCTTTCTGGCGGAGAAAATAAAATAAACAACTTATTACAAGTATACATATTTTATTTCTATTTTTCATCTAGTTGCTTATTTCAATAGTTTAAAATGGAAACTCCTTCAGAAAACACAACAAAGAGGAAACACAAAATATCAATGAAGTAGAACAAATATAAAAACAAAATTGGGTCAGAGTTACGGTTGGGAGAAAAGACGAAAAGAAAACAAGAAAACAGAACACAAAGGGAAACAAATTAATAGAAAACACCACAAGGGTAAGCTGAATTGAGTAAGTGCTATAGTACAAACAAGGGAGACAACTCGAGCAAAAGAAAAGAGGAAAAACCAAGCTCGGGACAAATAAGAGTAAAGATTCCGGAGTAATGTAACAACATAAAAAACAGAAAAATGGGTTAATAGTAGGCTAGGGTTAAATAAGGATGGGTCTTCTGTACGTTATTCTGGGTAAGTTAGGATCGTGGTGGGGGAACATAAGGGACTATCGTCACTGGAGTAAATTAATACTAAATATTATATTCCAGCTTCCCATATCTCCCAGACGGCTACACTACTTTTTCTGTGTTCTACATTCATGACGCTGGAAGACGCGGTGGGAATAATTTGAATTAATAAATAAGTGGGAGTAACTTTTGACCCAACTATATTCTCCTACATCTAATGGACCGATTTAAATATCCTGACCCATATCATTATAGAAATAACGGAATGGGACCTTTTAAAATCAATGAATATAGTAATTATGTCGGATGATCGATCAATCAAGGCTAACGATAATTTCTGAGGGAAGTATGCTTTGAACATAGGCCCAATTGATTCATGGATCCAAAGAGGCGTGATCCACCGCTAGCCCCTACAATGCCCGACATTTTCTTTCACAGTAATTGCTCATTTCATTTTTATCCGACAAAACAAGATTGGAATCTATGAGAAACATCTTTTTTGTCATCTGTTCCGAAACTATTGAATTAAATTTAATTAAACTGTACTATAATAACATATGACGGGGTTTACAAGAATTGCTCATGTTCTGATTTGGCAAGAAAATACATGACTGCAAGAACAGAACTTGGTTAAACATTAGGCCTTATGTGAAAAACACTATTTTCATCAACTCCTCTGAAACTACTGAAACAAGTTCAACAAAACTTTATAGGAATGGCGTTTGAAAGGCTCTCAACAAAACCTGCTCTTTTCATTTCGATCCGACGAAAAACATGGCCACCAGTACGGAACATCATTTACCACAGAACCCTCGGGAAAAACACCGTTTCATCAACTACACTGAAACCAAGCAAATTCAAAACTTTACAGGAATGTTGTATGGAAAATCCTTTACAAAGATTGCTCATTTCTTTCCGATTCCACAAAAAACATGTCCGCCAGCAAAGAACAAAGTTTAACTTTGGCATTATTGGAAAATCATATTTTGATCATTTTCTATAATCCCGAAGCAAACAACACGAAACTTTACAGGAAAGTTGCATGGAAGTTATTTCAAAACATTGTTCATTTCGCTCCAATCTGACAAAAACATGGCAGTCAGTACATAACATAGCTCAACATGGGATCCTGTGAGGGAAACAATTCATCATCATCTATAAAACTATTGATTCAGACGCAAACTGGAATGATGTAGGGACAGTTCTTTACAATGGTTGCTTATTTCACTCCTATTCGATAAAAACATGGCCACTATCGCAGAACATAGAAATCTGTTATTAAGCACATAGAAATCTGTTATTAAGCATTTTTTTTCAGGTTAGCGATTCAGGGTCAGTCTGTGTCGATAGTCTAGTTCCGATATTATCGAGATGACTATACCATTCGCTATCGAACGAAAGAAAGTGCTTCCCGAATATTTATGTGTATTGAAAAATTCATGATTTTCACCATTAAGACTTTAATTGGGAAAATTATGGTTGTAATCACGCATTTTGTTTTTTGTTTATTTTCTTCAACCAACACATACCGGCTTTTTAAGACTCTTGAATAGCATTTAAATTAGTGTTCAGACATAATGAAAAATGCAATACACAAACGAAAAGTACATTATGCATTTATTCATCTCCCTTCATCTCTGGATTATACATTTTAACACGCATAGAAGTTAGATTCTCAGTTTTGAGAGTGCTGGAATATAAAATAAAAAGCTAAAACAATTCTAAAAAGCTCTTCAACTTTTATAGTGTGCACTATTCTTTATAATTTTGATTGCTGAAGTGGAAATAAATAGAAATTGTTAAAATGCTACTGGATTGTTGCACTTAATTTAGAGAGCTCGGATTACACATTTAACCTAATAAAAACATGAGTTTAATTGTAACTGAAAGTATACAACGAATAACAGATAAACGTTTTAACAGTTAGAAATAGAATATGAAATGCCTTATTGTCGCTAAAATCTACAACATTCTCTCTTTTATTTGCGATTTTATTTCCGAAATTGTATTTTGGGTACAACAGTTCTTGGATCGGGTACGAGTGACACCAAATACCCGTACCGTCTGAAATCTAATTGGTCACGTGGTATAACCTCATCCAATTATTGACATGTCTAAACCACATCAAACAATGAAAGAAACACATTATGTAATGTAATATTTAAACCTTATAAAAATAGTGCAATCCACAACGCTAAGTAATAACGACACCGCATCAAGCAATGACAGAGCTCAACTTAAGACAGCCGTGGCGTTCCATAAGTTTCTCCCGTAAGAACGGAGAGTGATGATATAATTACATTGTTATAGGGAGAGAACAGACATACTTTGTCAAATACGACTCAGAATCACAGAAAAAATATACAGAGAACGAAATGATTAAAAAGGTTAGAGTTTCTGCTCGACATTATATTTGTCCTGATTTTAGGACTTGTTTTTCAGCAGACTATTAGAATATCAATAGGCAGAATCTGTGCACCTTTTTTTGGCCGATCTGTTTCTCCACTCAAATGAGGCTGATCCATCGAAGGGCTCCTTCAAAAGAAAGAAGAAAAAACTAGCCCAGTCCATTTAATTTCAGCCCCTTATATAGATGATATTTCATTACTAAACACCCGAGCTCACATCGGTGATTTTTTTTACCTTATCTATCCAGAAGAGTTCGAAATTAATAACACTACAGATACTTCCACATGGGCCTCGTTCCTTGACCTTCATCTTGAAATTGACAACAGAGGTACAAAATGTACACTACAAACTAGGCTGTATGAAAAACGCGATGAAATCACTTTAATAAACTAATAATAAACAGGTTTGCGCCTGTCCTTCGTCAGGAAATTTATTAAGCCTTTGTGTGTCTTGTCTATTTTCTACTTAGTTTACTTTATGTCGATAGGAGTCTAGGATGGTTTATTTCGGGTTTATTTCGCTGAACTTGATCTCCGACCTGCCCTTGGGTGTGAGGTTTTCTCATCGTTCATCGAAGATCTTATGGTGGCTTTGGGTTGTTATTACTCCCCTTTGGGTCGTTGTCTCTTTGACACATTCCTCCTTCTTTTTTCTAAAGACAGTAATCGCAGATCTAATCTTTGCCAAAAACAGAACGCAGGTTTATGTATTTGGTAATACGAAACAACAGGAGTATTATACCGAAGGAACAAGAGTAGTGATAATCACAAAACTAAAAGTCCGAAGACATGACAAAAAACGGAAAAGATAAATCATGTTTTATGAAGAACCACCGAACAAGAAATACAGTGAACATGACGTGATAAAGATGCTTGAATGTTTGATCGACAACATTTTTGTTGAATGTGGAGGCCGCGTTTTTTCAATAGACACCAGGGATTCCTTTTGGAAGAAATTGTACGCCACTTTAAACTGACCTGTTACTTTTTCTCGTATGAAGCAATTTTTTTTACAAGGGCTAGTACAACAGAAACAAAAAAAAAACAACTAGCTCAGACTTTTAATTTCAGCTTCAGATATAGACGACGTACTTTCACTCAATAACCCAAGATTTAAAGAATATTTACATCACATTTACCCCCAGTGAAGTTGAAATTATAGAGACAACTGATACATCCAATTCTTTTTCATTCCTTGGCCTTTTATTATACATTGACGAACATGGACGTCTGAAATCTTGGTTATATGACAACGTGATGATTTTGACATCCCAATTGTTTACTTTCCCTTTCTCAGCAGCAATATTCCTACCCCTCCCCCGCCAGCATATTGAGTGTATATTTCACAATTAATTCGTCACTGAAGAGCTTGAGTTCATTGCATTGAGCCCAGGATTTGTTCAGCAGTTGTTACTTTCGTCCCTTGAGAAATTCTATGGCTGTCACCACGGCATCATAGATGGATATGAAATGCCAGTGTCGGAAAACCGACATTTTCAGCTAGATTCACGTCTTCCCGAACTTGACATAACCGGTTTGGACTTAATCATAGATTAACCCACTGACGGATGCTGTAGACAGTGCAGGACATTTTTTACCTTCCGGAGTGCTTGATGTCACTCTGTTTTTTTGTTTTTGTTTTTTGAGAGTTCACACTGTTAATGCATTAGTTTTTTGTGTTGTATTTGTAATGTTATTGCATTTTGTGGGCATGTAGTGTCTTTGGTCTTCCGTATTCTGGTGTTGTTGCGTTTGCCTCGTCTCTGCTTTTGTAATCTTGTGCTTTGTTCCTTCAGTATTCTACTGCCGTCGTTTTCAAAAAGTCAACTTCATTTTTTCTTTGTAGCAACATTCCAAAAGCACCGGCATATGGAGTTTACATCTCCCATCTCATTCACTACCAATGGGCCTGTCGTCTATACAGTGACACATTGATAGAGCTCGGTTGCTTCAAATAGGGTACTTAAGTAAGGGTATGTTACCCATAACATGAAGTCACCTCTACAGAAGTTTTATGGTCGACATAACGATCTTGTAGACCACTAAGGGATATATGTTTCCTAGATGACAACATATCTTCCTCCTTACCACTCAAGTTTTTGGTATACCGGAGTTTACTACCTGAGTTGACATGTTCAACACGGTGGGTTTCTTAAGAGAAGCAGCAGATGCTTACCCTCCCAGTGCACCTGATCTGGCACATTATTTTTATTGGGCCCCTGTTGTTCATTTTTGTAACTGTGTGTTTTTTTTCTGTGACGTGTTCATGTTATGTCTTTGTTTTGTATTTTGTTTTTTCCAATGTTGCCATTAAACTTGAATTATTCGTTTTAGACTGATGGTTCGTTTCTATCTTACTTTAATCCAAAATGATCAATTGGAAGGTAAACAAATCTGATATATCTATGAACGCGATGCTGTATTGGAAGTTTTAAGTACATTAGTAGTATATAGGTTTGATTTGAGGTGGTGGATGCGATGGATCACCGGAAATGACGTCACCGGAAGTGACAAGACCGATAGTGACATCACCTGAAGTCACATGACCGGAAGCGGAAGTCACATGACCGAATGCAGAAATGTTTATGTTGCGCACACGCAACCGGAAGTGGCCCTATTTAAGGCCCAATTCGGCAATTTTGATAGGAAATAACGTGTGTTGCAACAATATATGACCCCACAGGGGTCATGTTTGACCTTACTGCAGTGTACATGCGCGACCGAAAGTGGGCGTAGCCCCATGTGTTAAGACGTTACGCACAGTGTTGGTGCTACCTAACGTTACACAAAAGCTGACGTTCCGTCATTGAATATATTAAGTTGCAAGTCAGATGAAGGATATTATCCCCGGACATCCATCTTTTTAATAATATTAGGGACGGTTTGAATTTACAGTAAAACAGATGTACGTAATAGTTGTAAAATCATTAAAATTACACTGAATATCAAATTATTTATGAGATACTGAAATTTTTGAATGCACATCTCAACATTCCCATCTGGTTTCGATGTCGGTGCCAACGTACTAATAACAGACAACAAAGGAATGATTGTGGTTTACTAACAGCAATCTACTTTGTTTGACTGAAACTTAAAAATTATCCAAATCGTCATTAATCAAAGAATTTAATATTTAAGTCTCGTACAAACATTTTACAAGATAAAAATCCTATACGAACTTTACGGAATAATTCGTATAAAGCGCCAATATAATACAAAAATTGTAGCAAATCAGCAAACTCTCTACCCCTGTAGAGTTTGGCAAAGAAATATTTTGTCCCAATGGTTTTTTTCTGTTTTCTGTTTTTTTTTCTTTTTTTTTTTTGCTTTTGCTTTTTTTTCTTCTTGAGTGTTTTGTTTTTGGTATACAGTATTTTGTTCAGTTTTTTTTCTGGTTTTTCTGGTGGGTTTCGATTTTATTTGTAAAAAAAAAATTACGAAATACGGAAAAAAGATCACATTTGTAGATTGACCACATGTGCAAAGCAAAAACAGACATATGTTGAATCAAAAGGCTTTTAAATTAAAGATAACAATTAAAATATAAATGTACAAGATCAATTAAAACTATAGCGGCATAATAAAAGAAACAAACGTTGCGGGTCCTTACGTCCAAATTTTATGAATGTGACAAATTGGCTACCGTTGCCTCATTTATATGATTTCCCTTATTTAGGCATATATGAAGAATCCAAACACACTCTGAAAAAGTAAAATCCGTGTACTTACGGTTCATATAGAAAAAGTTTTCGGTTTTTCAGCGAAAAATTTCTAATTAAGCGCACACAAATGTTGAAAAATGTATGGCACTTTAGAAAACCTTATTTGTGACAANNNNCCCTCTCTTCATCTTTTCGGAAAATTGTATCAAAATTAAGTAATCAATATTTTCTCGGCAGTTTTTTTACGTTGGACATACCCGACATCGACGCAAAATGGATGCTGCGGGTTTCAAATTTTGTCTGACGAAAAAACGGAAAAAGTGATACAAAGGAATAGAAGATGGCATCCCTCACGCAAAGTTTGGTGAAAATCGGAATGGTAAAAAGTTAAAAATTACATGGCTAAACATTTATTTGCTGTTTGATTAGTAACGTTAGACATACTTCTTTTCACAGAGTTTTGTAAATGAAAGTGAGATATTCTTCGGAAAAATAATATACCGGACCAAAATTAATGCATCAAATACAAATAATAACCCTTATGCATACACCAAATAAAAAACAGTATTCGGTTTTCAATTTTCAATGATTTACAATGGTAAATGAAAAAGAGATAACCGTCGTAAAACAAAATTCGCACCAATATCGTGTTAACGTCTTACCGAAAGTGGGTGTGTATCTACTGTAAGTAGCCATATTGATAGAAAATGACGTGTTGGAACAACACGCGACCCCGCAGGGGTGATGCATGACCTTACTACAGTGTACATGCGCGAACGGAAGTCTAAATTTGAGACCGTAGTCGGGTATTTTCCCTAGTCGAAACGACTCGGGCGTGGTCTTTGGGATGTTTACGGAAGTTTTTGTTGCATTTCTGTGGGTGTCTTCTATCACGATCGCGTTCGTCATGGTACATAACTCTTGCTAGTTTTTTTCCCGCCATTTTTTTAAGTTCGTTGATATCAGGCTTAGGCGAGATAACTCGCGATTTACTAACGATCTGATATTTATGTTCACCAGTATGCTAACACAACTCACGACTACGTTTTTGGCTGTGCTCGCGTGCTCATTTCACTTTTTGTTGGCGGCGGCGGCGGTGATGGTAGTGTCCGTTGGGGGTTAAGCGGTAAAAGTAGTTGTAATAAGCAGTGTTCTGTCTGTAGCATAAGAGAAATGCATGGTACCGCTCAGAACAAAAAATGAATTTATCTAATGTTGGAGACAGAACACTGCTTATTACTACTGCTAGGGTTAGGATTAGGGTTAATCTCATAATATAGATCGGTTTAGGGTTAACGCTAGATTGTAATACGGGTTAGGGTAAAATTATGGTTAGATAAATAGAGTTAGGGTTAGATGGATAGGATTAGGGTTTAATTATGGTTGGGGTTAGATTATAGATAGGGTAAGAATTAGGGTTAGATTGTAATCAGGGTTAAATTATGGTTAGATAGATAGGGTTTGGGTTAGATAGATAGGATTAGGGTTAAATTATGGTAAGGGTTAGGGTTAGATTATAGATAGGGTTTGGGTGAGATTATGGTAAAGAGTATAAGTGTATTGAATTTTTTTCTTTTCTAAACTGGCAGTAGCAGAAGCAGCAGAGGCACTATCACCTCAGCGCAGCAGTAGCAGCAATATAGTGAAATGAGCACGCGAGCACAGCCAAAGACATACTAGTAAACGACTTGTGAGTCATGTGAGCACCTGTGAGTAGTTTTATTTAACAAGAAAATCCATACTTAAAGAAGCTCACCAACACAATTGTTGCCCTAACATTCATTAGAAAAGCCAAACTACCACGATACCCACTATCAGGACCACCAACACCACCACATCCACCGCCACCACCACCACCTCCACAACCACCACCACCATACTAGCCTATCATCCCACCACCACCACCACCACCGAATACTGATACAAGTACGCGAGCTCTGTCAAAACGATACTCGTGAGCAACTCGTGAGTCGTGTGAACAACTCGTGAGTCATGTGAGTAGTCGTAAGTAGCATCATTAAACAAGAAAATCCATAACTGAAGAAGCTCACCAACACAATTGTCGCCCATAAATCCATTAGAAAAGCAACGTTAAAACGGATGTTTTTTTGTTGACAAAATGAACAGAATACTAAACAATCCAATTACAGTTCAACGATTGTTAGAAGAAGAGGACCATAATTCTAGAGAAGCTTGGAAGTATGCTATAGATAAGAGATAGTTTGCTACAGTATGGGATTGTGACCCACCGTCGATTAAAGACCACTAATTTACGCAAAGAATAGACCAAAGACTGTTGGGATAGGAAGGAAGGGGGAAATGCGGCCTATAACTATAGCTATAGATAGTCACAAGCCCCGTGAAGCGCAGAGTGACCCTTTATGGATTAAACAATTAATGACTGGAATCAAATGAAATATTTTATATCACCACCACCACCACTACCTCCTCCTCCTCCACCACATTAACCTAACATCCCAACACCATCATCCCTCCTCCTCCTCCTCCTCCACCACAATAGCCTACCACCACTGCCGCCGCCGAATAGTGAAATGTGCACGCGAGGACTGACAAAAACGTACTCGTGAGTCGTATTAAACACTGGTGAACATAAATGTAAACAAGCACAAACATCAATAAATCACGAGTTATCTCGCCTAGGTCTCGGGTGAAATCAACAAACTTGAATAAAATGCAGGAACAATAGTATCAAGAGTTGTCTCCCTCTACGAACGCGGACATGATAGAAGACACCCATATTAAAACAAGGAATTGCCGAAAATATCCGAACGACCATATCCGAGTCCTTCCGACTAGAGAAAATCCCGACTAACTGTTTAAATATGGGGCTACGCCCACTTCCGGTTGCGCATGCGCAACATTAATACTTCTATATCCGGTCACGTGACTTCTGATTCCGGTCACGTGACTTCCGGTGACATCACTTCCGGTCTACGTCACTTCCGGTGACGTCATTTCCGGTAATCCATCGCATCATAATTTGTAACCACTTATATACTACTTACATTTGTGTCTGGCTTGTTACAAAAACACTGAAAACATAGCCGATGAATTGGAAGGGTTGAAATTAATGAAGAATCACAAATCAACACCCCTCAGAAATCCATGATAGAACAAAAGATATTTAATAAATAGATTTTGCAAGTAACTGAAAACCGAAGTTACTGTGAATTTACTTTCTGCATATGCGCATTTCGACAACTTATGTCTTTTCAGTGAAGATAAAATCTAAACATTTGGAAGACCATAAACTCAAAGATGTTTAAAAACTGATTGAGAACAAACAACCAATATGATCTTAATGTAAAGCCAAATCAAGTGAATGTAAAATTAATAATACTGAAGACCAACCTTATCAAAAAGATGTTATTAAAACTCTTTCACATATACAAAGAGGTTTTTTTTTCAACAAATTGTTGGTTCTTCTTAGGAGTTGCATATTTGACATCATTTCCAACATCGAGATCAAGAAGTCAGAAATAAAAAAAAGAAAAGAAAATTGAAATTCAGTACCATCCTGAATGTAAACATTGCTCTTAACACTGCTTAATAAAAGTAGACTTCATGTTTTCTTTCCATGCAATTGGCCAAATTATAATAAATGAAAGAAAGTTAATACATGCTTATTATGTTATCATGTATATCAAGTATTTGTACTAGTAAAATGTGTTCAACTGCAACAATACTGTTATAACAAACAAATGTGATATAACAGTTAAGTTTGGACACAAAGGCACCACGAACCATGAATTGTACGGGGCGTGAATCGGGTATTTGTCAAAGAAAAACCCAACTGCCGTGAATTTATTTTACATTTTAATATCATTTCATTTTCAAACTTCAGAATATATTCTACCTTTGCAGATTTTACCTTTGCAGCTCACCTTACCAACACATTATCATAACATAATAAGTTTGCCCATTCGATCATAACAACCTTTTGAAATTAAATTTTCTGTTCACTGCACAAAATGCAAAAATCCAGGAATTTTAAATCTTCAAATTTATATGAGATCATAAGTTCAGATATGACCTTGTAATCTGTGTCTTCGTGAAAACAAAATCGAATAATAATTTTCTCAGAAACTGCACTCTGCGGCAAGTGTCTGAAGTGACTTAATATGTGTTCCTCAAAATTAACACTGATATTTCCATACAAGTCTATTAAGCAATGCAGTCCTGCATCACAATGGTAATAGCTCATGAATGATAACAAAGCGTTTTTGTGCTCGTCTTCACTGGTTGAAACAACGGAAGTTCTTTCCGTTTTTATTAATGCAGCATTAGATTTTACAATCTTGTATGGTACTTTATCTATCAATAAGCGTTGTTCTGGAAACAATATTTCACATAGTTTCTGATTGGAAAATATTTCAGCAAGTTTTTCTCCATCTAACTGCTCAGCAGAATCATTACTGCTTCTTCTTAGCTGGACTTTCTTCCACGTTTCGTCTAGGATAGTACCAATGAAATAGATATTTTTCTAAAAAGAAACAACATAAGTTCTTATTATCTATACAATCGAATTTTGTATACAATATTTTCATTTGGACTAGGACTGACTGTTTGGGGAACAGAAACTTTATTATAAGTTGCAGAACCTGAATTATAAAATCTTATCTCCATTGTGTCATTATGAAAGAAACCGGAAGCTACTTCAGAAATGAGATCGTAAAACCTTACTGCAACTTCAATTGCATAAGGATCATACCATTCATTATATAAACAAAAGAAACACTTAAGTAGAAAATTAATTGGACAGTTGATGATGTCTAATTCTGAACAGAAATAAAAGTTGTGTTCAAAATATCCTTACATGCAAATAAGTGTTGAATTGGCAAAATAATAAATGCTGTTTCGATGTGGTTATCATTCGATTATCAATTATAATCGATTTCAGATATATATGTGATCATCAAAGCAAGTAAAATAAAACACTTTAGTGTAAAGTTTATCTTAACTCAATAAAGACAAAAAGTCGTTTTTACTTCAGAAATAATTATTATACAAGAATTAGTAACTTGCTTGTTTCAGGACATAAAAGGTTTAATACTCAATAGAAAATCAAACATATTTCTTAGAAAAATAATATGGTTGCTCTGCTGCAATATATTTCACTTTATATAAATATGTTCTTTCATTTCTATATTGATCATTCATATGTAGTCTTTTTGGTGGAAATTTTTTTTTTCTGAACCGGGATTCACTTTACCTGCTTTAATCGGTATTTTATACTACTTGTCTTTGATGTGTGTTAATTGATAAAGTCGTTATCCATGTACTGGATCATATCAATAATTTATTGGGCCAGTAGGTCAGATGACATGCGCTAGCTGACGCAGTGCGCATGAATGTAACATTTAAGTCGACTCATGAATGAAAATAATTTTTGATTACAAGCAGTAAACAGTTTTGAAATGGTTCTTTTGTAAGAAAACGTTTTTCATAATAACTACTGGGTGCATATTATGATACTGCAACAAAAACATCGTAAATCCAATCCAAACTCGGTCCAATCAGAAACAAATTCATTTAACTAGTTCACTTACTTGTATAAAGGAGTTGGCTATAAAATACTGTGAAAAAACTTATCAAAACTCTGGTGTAAATTACTTTTGGAGTGTAAAAAATTCTATTGAAGTTTTAGATAAACTGCAATCTATTCAAAGACAAGTCTCATCTATCGACAGTTATGATTTTTCTACACTTTATACTACCCTTTCACATAATTTGATTAAATCCAAGTTGGGACAATTTAAATTTTCTGGTCTGCAGTTCATTTGTGCACCGCTCATTGCAGATCTTTCTTTTCTGTTACGAACGAGATTTCATGAAAAAATTTCAAAACGGAACCATACCTAACAGTGATAAACTTATTTCTATTTTCAATGATAACACTAGGTATATTGACGATATCCTTACTATTGATAATCCCCAGTTTTTAGGTTATGTAGACATTATTTATCCACAACAACTGAAATTAAATAAAGCTAACAATGATTCCAAATGTTGCCCTTTTCTGGATCTGACTATCATTATTGACTCTGGTAAAATCAAAACCAAAATATATGATAAAAGGGATGATTTTGATTTCACTATTACTAATTTCCCTTTTCTTGACGGCGACATTCCCCTTGTTCCATCCTACCCGGTGTATGTTTCTCAACTGGTACGATTCGCACAAGTTCTACTCTTGATGATTTCAATGAACGTAACCGTACTATCACAGCCAAACTTTTACAACAGGGTTACAGATTTCATAAGTTGTTGAATACTTTTAAGAAGTTTTGTAATAGATATGAACATGTAATATCTAAATATGGCGTTACTCGTAAACAGCTTATTACTATGGGCATTTCTAGTCCTCAATTTTACGGAAATGTTGTTAAAAAATGCCAGAAATTGATTAAAAATCCAGAAAAGCTGGGACGTAACTTACATTCTTTACGTAATAGGGAATATCGGCAAAATATTCTGCTAGCATCCGTTAAATAAGCTTTGAGACCTAGTGACCTGAAAATTTTGCACACATACTGGCCCCTCACTGATACTGCCGATGTCTACTGAAATTTATGATGATTCTTTACCAAACCCTTCGGTAAGTTTTGAGTTTGATT
>MJUU01034694.1:168723-203693 GCA_002080025.1 Modiolus philippinarum
TGACATGCGCTAGCTGACGCAGTACGCATGAATGTAAAATTTAAGTCGACTCATGAATGAAAATCATTTGTGGTTTCAAACAGTAAACAGTCTTGAAATGGTTCTTTTGTAAGAAAACGTTTTTCATAATAACTACTGGATGCATATTATGATACTGCAACAAAAACATCGTAAATTCAATCCAAACTCGGTCCAATCAGAAACAAATTCTATGCAAAGTCACATTCTATAATAGCGTGCTTCTCCTGAAACGTCACCTTTTTTTAGAGAAGGCAAAGAAACGCCTACAACGTAACTGCAAACTCCTACAATATTGAATTACTCAGGGTGTAATCAGTTCGTCAAACGCTTTAATGAATGTCTTTGCGACAGATTTATCTTCTCGGATGATGTCAAATGATAAAATTATCTGATCAATATTGCAGAATTGATTCCTAACACTATTGACAAATATATTGACTAATTTTACCAGAGTCAGCCGTTTTTAGACTTAGAATGTCTGAACAGAGATGAGAATGACTGGTCTGAGTTGATTCAACGCTGATCAGTCTTTCTCAACACTAGTTTTGACTGAAAATGTCTGATCAGAGTTTTGCCAACTCATTTCAGTCAATCTCAGTCTTTATGTTGAGTCACCTCCTAAGCTGTCTGTAAATAGAATTAAGTCTAAATTGAAGGATCTTGGTAAAAAATATGTGTTTGTACCTGTTGACAAGGCTTCTAACAACGTTGCTATTGTCTGAAAGAAATACTACATCGATGTCCGACAAAACAAACTGGACAAGTCAGACACTTTCAAACGTACCAATTGGGACGAAAAAACGTCAACCAAACAACATTTTAAGGATACAGAAATGCTTTAAGTTCCACCTAAAGATAACATCTTACCTACCATGTACTTGGTTCCGAAGCTTCACAAAAATCCCTTCAAACATCGTTTTATTTCAGCATCTAGTAAGTGTTCTTCTACCAATTTATCCATCCATTTAACTAGTTCACTTACTTGTATAAAGGAGTTGGTTATAAAATACTGTGAAAAGACTTATCAAAACACTGGTGTAAATTACTTTTGGAGTGTAAAAAATTCTATTGAAGTTTTAGATAAACTGCAATCTATTCAAAGACCAGTCTCATCTATCGACAGTTATGATTTTTCTACACTTTATACTACCCTTTCACATAATTTGATTAAATCCAAGTTGGGACAATTTAAATTTTCTGAACTGCAGTTCATTTGTGCACCTCTCATTGCAGATTTTTTTCTTTTCTGTTACGAACGAGATTTCATGAAAAAATTTCAAAACGGAACCATACCTAACAGTGATAAACTTATTTCTATTTTCAATGATAACAGCAGGTATATTGACGATATCCTTACTGTTTATAATCCCCAGTTTTTAGGTTATGTAGACATTATTTATCCACAACTGAAATTAAATAAAGCTAACAATGATTCCAAATGTTGCCCTTTTCTAGATCTGACTATCATTATTGACTCTGGTAAAATCAAAACCAAAATATATGATAAAAGGGATGATTTTGATTTCACTATTACTAATTTCCCTTTTCTTGACGGCGACATTCCCCTTGTTCCATCCTACCGGGTGTATGTTTCTCAACTGGTACGATTCGTACGAGTTCTACTCTTGATGATTTCAATGAACGTACTCGTACTATCACAGCCAAACTTTTCCAACAGGGTTACAGATTTCATAAGTTGTTGAATACTTTTAAGAAGTTTTGTAATAGATATGAACATGTTATATCTAAATATGGCGTTACTCGTAAACAGCTTATTACTATGGGCATTTCTCATCCTCAATTTTACGGAAATGTTGTTAAACAATGCCAGAAATTTATTAAAAATCCAGAAAAGCTGGAACGTAACTTACATTCTTTACGTAATAGGGAATATCGGCAAAATATTCTGCTAGCATCCGTTAAATAAGCTTTGAGACCTAGTGACCTGAAACTTTTGCACACATACTGGCCTCTCACTGATACTGCCGATGTCTAATGAAATTTATGATGATTCTTTACCAAACCCTTCGGGAAGTTTTGAGTTTGATTTTTCTTCCGTAGTGCGACAGTGTTCTACCAGCAGACTAGGCTCCTTGAGCTAGCCGGTAGTTTAGCGGCGGGCACCCCTTGACCCATCTTTCAAAATTACGTATTGTCTTTTTCTCCCCTTTCAAGATTGTGGTCATTGAGTAAGTAGTCTACCTGTATTGGGTTTTATTCGTATGTTTTTATACTATAGGGAAATGGGACAGATAAAGGGGAGGATCGGGTACCCATAAACCGATTAAACCCTACCGCTGGCTTTTGCTAGTGCCGGTACCAAGTCCGGCTGTCCCGAGTTCCTATCGTTGTCTACTTTTGTCTTATACGTGTTTTTCTGGTGTAGTTCCCTTGCAAGTTGTTGCATGTAATTATAGTTTTCAGCCATTGTAGCTGTTTCCTGTTATCCATTATTTAACATTTACCAGTGTTGTAAAAGTCTGATCATTGTTGAGTCAACGCTGGTCAATCATTCTCAACACTACCTGTGTTGCGAATGACTGATTTTTGCTGAAAATGTCTATTCAGTGTTGAGTCAACGCTGATCAGTCTTTCTCAACGCTACCTGTGATCCGTGTTGAAAATGACTGAGCAGCGCTGATTCAACATTCGACAGACATTTTCAAGACAAGTCAGTCTTTTACAGCACAGAAAGTGTTGAGAACGACTGGTCAGTGTTGATTCGACACTGAACAGACATATTCAACAGATGTCAGTTTTTTGCAACACAGGTAGCATTTAGACTGACTGATCAGCGTTGAGTCAACACTTGTCAAACTTTAACAACGCAGACAAGTTACTTTAAAATAAAAGTAAAGATTTATATTTATTGAATTACTTACATCATATTTTCAGTTATTTACTTTATTGTATTTATATATTTTTTAATTATTTATCTTTTATTATTTTTTTTATTTATTTTCATTTGTGTTTTCATTTTTTTAATTTATTTAACTTTATCTACACTTTTACTTTATTAATTATCATTACATTCCTGTTATATAAGATCCATATTATATGTATAATCCTGCCAATTAGTTGTTTTTTATATAAGCAGTAAAATCGCTCTTTTATATGGCACACGACATACGCCCTTCCCAATTACGCATTCAATGGTTAAAATTTTATACAAGTCAAGTAAAAACGCAAATATTATACAAGTTAGTCATTTTTCTGGACATGCTTTTTGAAAGCAGACAGGCCATTCAAAGTGTAGATCATCTGAAATTGATGATAATGGACACAGTAATGCATGTGCACGTTCTGGTTTGTAAAAGATGTGAATTGAATATTGATCAAGAAGGTAGAACTTTGGTACTTATGCCTTGAACTCGAAAATCCGAGATTAGAAAAAGGAAAATAGACTTCAGATTAAATCTTGACTTATGTTAATAGGGACAAGAATATTGTACGAGAAAATTATGCGATTTAAAGCGCTCATTTACATAATAATACATGTAGTAATTTTTATTCTGCCGCTAAAAAGTTAGCGGTTAGAACAAAGTGAGAACCAAAACGAATAATCCAAGTACCATGGCAACTTCGGAAACAAAAAGAAACAGAGACACAACATGAGTACAGCACAGAAAAGAATAATGAAGACAAACACACACAAAAACAGATTATATTTTCATTTCTATTTTAGGTTTTCCTGTGATATATTCATTTCGAGAACTTTTTTTTATTCAGCCAGGATGCTGACACATCAATCCACTTGCCACTGATGATTAAAAGGTGAACTCGTATTATGATTATTTTTTTTAGCCCATGGTCAATTCAATGAACTAGGAAATATTTCATTTTTAAGCGTTTGTTTGTCCTGGAATAACCGTATATCTAAAGATAAATTTCTGCAAGATATCTGGTGGAACAGACACAAGAAAAAAAACATTGTTGCAGTAATAAAACGCGCTCCACAGCTCTCCAAGAGCCCCGAGCGTGGAGCAAATAGTCCTGTGAGTAGAGATCTGATCCTTTGCCCTTGTGTTGAAGCTCGCATGCCAACGTTCAAAAAGGGTGGAGCCCAAAGCCCCTGATATTTCCCAAATGTGGAACGCCGTCGTCCTATAAGTTATCGGGTTTGAGTGATACAATCTTCAAAAATCGATTTTCAGATAAACAAGCAGACAAATTGTATAACCTGTGCATTTATTTCTTGGTTTTTTTTCAAGTAGTTTTGTCATATTCAGCTGAAACTTCAAAAGAGCTTCTATCCCCAAAGTCCGAGAACTACCTCTAGCCGGTATTCTATCCATTTGATATTTTGAAAACTTAACATAAAAAATGTATATGAAAATTAATATCAATTTATGCTCTATTACATTTATTTAATAAAATTTATTTAAAATTCGATGTCATTGAATTTACATGCAATACACAGAAAAGACGTCGCTGAAATAATAGTCGCTGTTGCTGACTTTATAGCACCCAATTATTGATGACTATCTGTCTCGAGCCTCAGTCGTACACCCGTAGGCATGACATGATTGTATATTGTAGATGCAATGCGCAACATATTAGTGAACTGTGTAATTTTATATTGAAAAATGGAATTTGCCTGGTTAAGACCGACACAAATAAGTTAACGTTTAAATGAAAAAAAACAAAACATTTAAGTTGAAATCAGGGCATGCAAGTTAAGTAAAATTAAAAAAAAATATCAATTATCAAAAATATTTTTCAGAAACAAAACATTCGGTACTTCAACCCTTTTAATAGAGATTTATTGTATATTTGATAGCCTTTAAAAAAAGAAAAAAATCCTTGTGAGCAAAAAGTTAAAACTTAAAAAAAATGTTTTACATGTAAAAATGTAGGGGTCAAAGGTTATTGGTCACTGTAAAAGGGACTTACAAAACATGACATCACTTTCCTAAAATATAATATCTAAGCTTCTGTTTCAAATGATAAATGATCTGCTTGTCAGATTATCTAAATTCTGGTCACATGCTGACTATGTAAACTGGAATTTGATCACTACAGTATCGCATTCTTAATGAAAGCTCCGATGAAGCTGAAACTTGAAAGCCCTGAAACTAAAACTAAAGAACTGCTGAAGAGGAAAGGACGAATTTTTATGTTTTATTGGTCTCATAGAATTGATTTAATCAACGGGAACAGAAAGTACAATTTATCATAAGTAAGTACATGAAAATCGGAAGGGGTAATTTCTGTATGGATGACCAGTTCCACCTATGTGCTAAATAGCGAATCCAGGGGAATAAGTACCTTCGCTTATTCGAGAACTGGTTCGATAAACACGAACAGAAAGGTCAATTTATATATCTGAGTTATTTCGGGATTTATTCCGTTATACGTGAAAATTATCGTAAGCTGTCATTTCATATGTATATCCAAACTATTGCTATAAATAGGCAATAACTGGACACATGTAACAAATGTTATTTTCTCCTTGATAAATAACTACGCGACAGGAGCATTGACCTAGTTCTTGATAGAATCAGGGACGTAAATAATGTGCATATTTATAGTGTATGTAGATATTTTTATCGATTTTATACATACAAAGCGGATTTTGAAAGGAATTTACGAACTATATTTTGATCGGAAACATGCAGCTCTTGAGATTCGTTAATAACCCTATTGCTCACGTGACATCTCTCGGATGATTTTAAGAACTCTCCGCCTTCGGTTCACGAGTTAAACATGATATTTAGCAGACGACAAAGGTCAATGTGCACTTAATTGTTTCAAATTGAAGTGAATGTCTTTTGTTTGAGATAGAAATATACATATTGATTACAGATGAAATACAAAATATACCGAAGTTGCTTAAAAACAGTAAATTTCGTTATGCTGTTCACGTGTTTCAAGGAGTTACCTCTCATCAGCAGCATTAAAATCAAATGACATGGAAAGCTATAATCCAAAAGTAGTCCAAAAAGAAGTACTCATTTCCAAAAATATCGAAATAGGAAGCCAAATCCAGCACCAAGGACATCAGAAAAATAGGAAAACTATTGAAAAAAATTTTGAAGTATTTTAAAGAAAGTAGTAGTTGTTCATAACATTAGAGGGAAGGAATTTACATATGTATGACAGCGGGTTGATTTCAAGGTGACAGGAATTTAATAGAGTTAGTCTATGTAATGCACTCCATGAACATAATCAAAGTGAACATATTCAGAAATGATAAAAATAGAATTTTGACTCTTTTTTAAATCGTTGATAGAAAATAACCAATGAGTTAAGATTGGTGCTTGTATTAGAACAGTACACATGCACGTAGTTTCAAAATAAAAGATTTGTTTGTAACAGAAAGGATTTATATAGTGAGACCCTCAGACGACACAATACAATCATTAATTGATTATGATAGAGATGATGTGTATAATGAGACTGTCAAAAATTCAGAGGTTTTTAGTTTTATGCCAAATTTTTAATCACTCATACCTCTAAAACGACATCAGCAGTATGATTTTTTCGCTTAAATTACTTCTTTTTTCAGTTGATAACATAAAATAACATTTACTTGAAATCTTATTATTTTTAAATTGACCTGGAATATTCTTAACTTTCTGTTTGTTAAAGACACCACATTCATGGATCAACGGAGGAAAAAGACATGGATGTAGAATTGTTTGACATCTAGCAATCACGGGATGGGGGGGGGGGGGGGGGGGNTCACTTCAGGTGGAATTGGGTACAGGCCTGCCGCTGGCATTTTGAATATACCCCCTTTCATATAGTTCACCAAACAAAATATTGACCTATTCAATACATATAGTAAATTTCAAAAATAAGCAACCCAACTGTATAGTAAAAATGTGTAATTGGAGTCAGAAAACCATTAATTTCTAACACAGGAATGTTCTTAAACATCAAATAATGATAAATACTTAATTGATTACAGCAACCTGTAGAGATTCTGGTCATTTGGGGTTAATTTACGACCCAATTATATACATGATGTCAAAAATTACTACCCATTCATAAAGTTGACAACTGCAAAAAACAGGCCCATTCCAGCGGCACGTCTGTATATACCTCTATATAGGAAGTGACCCCCCCCCGTGCTAGCCATGAATTCCGCTCAAACCGGTGCTATGAGTCATGCTCGTTTTTGAAGGCCTCATGGTGACTTAGTTTTACTATGTATTTGTAGAGACTTTTTCTCATTTACATTTACTCCATACCCTTCATTCTTAACAATTTCAGCGTTGCGATGATATGGTCCAATTGATACGTTCTATTGGAGTCGGAATGATATTTTATAAACTTAGACACATGTTTACCTTGAACTTTATGTAACTTATGAAAAGGTATAATAATAAAAAAATATACAGAAATCATTAGTAGTCAAGTCATAGAACACATTTTACCCTTTGTAATACATGATATCGTTCTCCACAGCTGATTTTCTTCAGAATTGCTCCCCTATTGCTTCCGCTTGTCTTCACTTCGCAAGTCAAGCTTTGTCGGTAAGGCGAAGTTTTAAGAAACCATTTAAATAAATCACTGCTGTAACCACGGCCTTCATATTCTTTCCGTGTTCTCATTGCTCTTGATACCACTGTTTTTCCATCATCAACAATTGTAAATAAAACAAAGCTTACCTGAAAAGTATTGGCACTTGATACCTTGTATAACTTTTCTTCTAAAGGGCAAAGCTTTATAAAGCATAACAACATATATAGTATAGACTTCCAAAAAGTGACAATCAACGAAATGAGAATTAACCCTCTTAACCACAATACCATTTAAAGACAGAGTTTCATATAGGAAATACTTCATATTTGAAATTTGATTTCAACAAGCATTGTTTGAAGACTTATAGCCATACAGCTCATTAAAGTTCATTGGAGTTGGAGTTATTTGTGTTATTGCCTCTTGTTCATTTACTCCATATCCTTTCGTAAAATATTGAAAGCAAAGGTTTGTCTTTTATTGCAGTATGGAGTTGGCAAAACAATTACGCGTCTGGAGATGTATTCTTTTTACTTTTCTTAGATATGGTATACTTGTACATGAGATATAATCTTATGTGTGAACTATGTTTAAAACTATTATCTAAATTAATGTAAATTTTATTATCTAAATTAATGTAAATTTTATTATCTTAATTAATGTTAATTCTTGGACTCCATCGATCGTAGTTTTACTAATTATTCGGATTTTGTTTGGTTTTAGGCATCTAAACATTTTTCTTTTAAATTGTGGATATCCTGTGTTTGGGTTCTAGTGCTGCTGAGCAGTTATTTCTGAAATGGACTTATAGATCATTCAAATTAACTGCAGTTGGAGATAACATACGTGTTATGGTTAAGTGTTTATTTACTTAATATCCTTTCGTAAAATATGAACATAGGACCCCTTTTCATTCAGAATTTTGAACGATATTTATTCCCTTAATTCAAGTAGTTCAATACATTCAAAAGACCTTCCATGATGTATATTTTTTTCTTTTTCAATTATCGCAAATTGTTCATGATTGTATTTTTTTAAACTTCATCAATCATTATTATGATTGTAGTTACCTGAAAACGGATGATATACATGTACCTTCAATCAAGCCAGTAAATGTAGAAATAAAACTTCACCTTATACATATAAAATCAGATTAAAAACTACCTGATCAAATCAGTTTCCAAATGATTATCGAAATAAGAGCCAAAATCATACATCCAGAATACATACATGTACATAACAATATAAGGATTACGTACAGACAGAGAACGTAAACGACGAAGAAGAAACAAACAGATACCAAGAAATACTTATCAATGATGGTTTGCCAAAGCTGATTCAAATTAAAACAAACACCAATAAAATTCTAGGATTGGAAAGACAGTCTCAGCAAAAGATAATAAAGTAAATGAGAGCCGAACCGTCAGTCTAAAACGAACAATTCAAGGGCAATGGCAACATCGGAAAAAACAATGATAACAATAATAAGTGTGGAAATCTAAAGTACAACATTAACTTTAATATTTTTGACAAAAATATGAAGAGTAACGCAAAACCAAGAGTCAAATTAAAGGTAAACTAACAAAAGGTAGGGTTTCATTTTGAATGTAGGTTTGCTCCCATGACATCAGAAGCACTATGACATGTTAAGTAAGAAGATTTTTTTTTTAAATATGGCCCCTTTAACGGCAATTTATAATTAAGTATCGCAACTTCCTTTTTTATTGTTTCAGATTGAGGATTAATCTCGATAGCATCTCTCTTAAAATTGATGTCAAAATAAGGTACACATATTAAGGGAACATATATATTTTTCAGTTTTTGGTTGTGAAAGTCAGAGAATAAATGTTCTTTATAAGAATGGATGTTTGATTGCTATTTCGTTCACCTTTTCTTTATCAAAACAAACATGTTTTGTACAGACAGCCATTGATATAAATACTTACAAATTTATCATCAATCTTCACAGCGTAAGCCTCTACATTTGGCATATCTATTAACAAATAAAAGTCGTATGGCAAATAATCTAGTCCAGAGTATATTTCCCCAGGTTTAAACATGTCTGTAACTCTACTGTAGTCATCTCTAGTTACTCTAACGATATCTACCCCGTCTTTACTCATTTTTGAATATAAACGTAAAAGTAGAAATAGTGAAACTATAAATGTGCACATCACAGGCAATCAAAAATAATTTGAATTTTCACGGTGTATCTGCATGATATGTCGTTAAAAAGGGTTAAAGGACAAATATGTCTAGATATGCATACGCAGATATATGTGCAATTTATAGATAAAAATCATATAGATAGGCCATAGAAACACGCGTTATCACCAAACACTATCTTTGAAATAATTTATAAGACAGGCGTCTGCTGGGTATTAATTCTCTGTCATAGAATGCTGTGAAATTTTCTGTGTAGAAGCATATCTGATTTATTTTTACAAAATATGAAATGAAATTTAGGGCTTACCGTGCATTTAAGCTGAAAATTAAAGGTGATAGTGAAATTGACTATATTACGATTAATTATAGATTTTGTTCTTACTTTGCATGTGTTTTAGATCATTATATTGTGTAAATTTAAAAAACAAAAATTATAAGCTAACGCTGAAATAAGAGAGATAAATTGTAAAACATAAATTTCTCTAGTGATATTTATATATATAATAATTTTTCAAATTATTTGACTTGCGTAATTTCTGTTTTCCTTTACATCAACAACACGTGTACAGCTCATGTGTTTTAGGTTATCTTGTTCAAAAAATTGTTGTAAAAATGATAAAGAACAAAGATTTAAAATACTTTCTTCAAATTTTATAATTTTTTGTTACTTTTCAAATGTATGAAACCAAAAATAAACTAATATTTGACAAAAATGGTGTAATAAAACCATTGAGACACCTTTAGTCCATAATATATATTACTTAATTTTCCATCTTTTTGAATTTCGAAATACGGTTCTAAATTTGAAGCCGACTTTTCTGGTCCTGCAGTGTCGTTAAATTCCTGTTAACCAGGATATAGGGATGAAAGTACCCACTGGGTTAATAAGCTTAGGAACATTATCATGATCAAAACATGGTCATCAAAGATTTTTATAATGCTTTAAAAAACACACACACTACAAAGATAATGTAATATATGCATTACGAATGTTCTATTCACCAAAACAAACAAAACATGAAATTAAGAAAAAAAAAACAAGATGTGTTTGCGAAACACTTTGCCCCCGGTAGTAACCATATCTAGAATACAAAATTGAAGCTAAAATTGCAATATAGAATAGACATTTTGTTTAGAATACATTTGTTCTAAGCACTATTAGATCTAATCACATATAAAATATTAAGCTTCTTGCGATTGTGATTAACAGCTAAAAGCAAAATATAGATTTTGACCTTTTGACCTCCCCCTGTGACCTTGACCTTTGACATGACTTAATAAAATTAACATAATGGAGTTAAGCTTTATTTGATCATCCTACAGGCCAAATATGAAGGTCCTAGCATATCAGGTTGAAATCATATAGGCAATGTTAAAGTTTTCCAATTTGCACTCAGTGACCTTTACCTTTGACCTTGATTTTTGATGGATTGGTACATGTACCGAGCTCTATTAGATCTATTCATATATAGAATATGAAGTCTCTAGAAACTGTTATTAAAAAGCTATGGCGAAATTTTGATTTTGAACTGTTTACCTCGATGACCTTGACCTTGACCTGACCTTAGTGAAATTTGCACAATGCTGTCCAGCTTCATATCACCAATATACAGGCCAGATATGAAGGTCCTATCACATCTGGTGAAAAGATACGGGCAATGTTTTAGGTTTTTTTTAAAGTTTTTTAATTTTCACTCAGCAACCTTGACCTTTTAACTGACCCATTTTTGTGTATTATTACTTAGTTTTATAAGATCTATTTACATAGAGATATCAAGCCTCGAGTAGCTGTAATTAATAAACTATAGAAAAATTTAGATTTGGACATTTTGACCTCTTTGACCTAGACCATTGACCTGACCTTAGTGAAATAAGCATAATGGTGTTCCGTTTTACATGAATAGTAGACATACCCGAAAACCAATTTTATTGAAACTTGCAATATCAAAATGTTACAAAATTTTGTTTAAGAACAAGGAGTATCTCCCTCATGCACAGCTCTGTCCTTAGCTGAATTTCGGTTTTTTTTAGATCCTTTCGGTCATTTGTTCTCTATCAGCCTTTACATGTTTTCGGTTAATGGACTTCCAAATGTTTTGGTTTTATCCGCTCTAATGAGACATAAGTTGTCGAAATGCGCATATGCAGAAAATAAATTAACACTAACTTCGGTATTTTTGTTATTTATTACCACTGAGCCGATGCCTCAGCTGGTAGACTGTAAGCCCCCGAGGATATTCACCAACCCAGTAGTCAGTATTTCGGTGTCAACTCGAAAACCGACTTTATTCAAACTTGCAATATCAAAATGTTACAACATTTTGTTTTAAAACTAGGAGTATCTCCCTCATGCATAGCTCTGTCATTTGGTGAATTTCGGCTTTTCTTTTTAGATCCTTTGGGTTATTTGTTCTCCAGAAGCTTTTACACCTTTTCCGTTAATGGACTTCCAAATGTTTTGGTTTTATCTGCATTGATGAGACATAAGTTGTCGAAATGCTCATATGCAGAAAATAAATTAACAGTAAATTCGGTATTTTTGTTATTTACCAAATATGAAGGGTCTGTCACATCTGGTTCAAAAGTAATGAGCCAGGTTAAAGTCGCGGACAGACAGACATACAGACAGGACAAAAACAATATGCCCCGATCTAAAGAACACGGGCATAAACATAAACTTGTGGTGGAAACAAATAGATAAAATGTATAAATTGCCACATAAATTAAATACGGACAAGATCATTATTAACTTTTCTATTTCCGGGTGATTATAGCGAGTATCGTCACCGTTAGAACTGAAAATGGCTTTTTTCGTTCTGACTATTGCTTAAACATTACCGACTGCAGGAAAAACAAAAACAAACAAATATCTCATAGTTTACATGCATAGTTTTACCTTGATATGTTGAAGATATGATCATCTTTGAACAAAAACTCAAGCGATACACAACATTGGAAAGTGATATAGAAAAAGGTTAGGGAAAGGGTAAATGGAAATATATATAATATACAAAATTGTTGTAAAAAGAATGCAAGATGAGTAAGTAAAAGGTATAGCGAAACAAAGAAGAAAGTAGCCATATTTCAAACGGGTAAATACTGTTGTTCATTTGGAAAATGAGGGAGAAGCAATCTTTCTGACACTTTTATACAAAAGAGTAGCAGCCTCAGATACTGTAAAATGTCAAATTACTGCCTGCATTTATTAAATATACACTGGACGCCATACAAGTGTTTTGTACTGGACTTTTTCCCGCTTTTATTAAAATTTGACTTTTTTAAAGCCCGATGATAAATAGTAATCCTTACTTATAATTTTTGATTCTATCTGCATATAAGTTTTGAATTATCTTTCAAACACCAAATAGAAGTGGGATTTAAAATTTATTTTCGGTTAATGCAAGCTTGACGTTGAGCTTATTTGTACTTAGTGCTTTTGTCTATCCGAACATTCTCCGCTACATTTGCAGGATTTGATAGTTTTAGGAGATTTTTTAAAGCTTTATATATTTGGTAACTATGATCTTGACTTTGACCCAACTTTTCAATAATCAGTAGTCAGTACATCGGTGCTGATCAATAAAGAAGTTCTATCTTAAAACTTGCAATATCAAAATGAAAAAAAATACTTAAAAGCTGGGGGAATCTCTCTCTTGTACAGCATTGTCCGTAACTGATTACGGCTTTTAATTTAGATCTTTTTTTGATCAAAATAGTTCTGTATCAGATTTAACAAATTTTGGGAGATAATCTTCGAAATGTTTAATTTGATCTGCACTGAAAAGACAGGTTACCGAACTGGCAATATGCAAAAACTAAATATACAATAAGTTCAGTATTTTTTTGTACTAATACCAGAGTTCAGCTTCGATGGAACTTGACAAAGAAAAGAACGGAAATTACGGAGATAAAAACAAGAGAATGACTGAGAATAGACATATAGAAGGAGTTATTGATTAGGGAAAAATCCTCTCTATATATACGAGTCAATTCAATAAGGACAGTTTCCTAAATATGACAGAGCAAACAAATGCACTATGAAATTTGTTTATTCGACCAAAAAGAGAATATAAGAATAATACAAAACATTATTGAAACAAAATATCACGAAACAAGATGTGTTTTGGGAAATACTTACGCACCGATGAGAAGCTAAAAGAAACATTTAGCACATTGAACAATTATTAATGTGCTTCTGACACATTGATATATAGTAATAAATTTTGATATAAATTGAAAAGTAAAATCACAATAAATATGATGATGGTAATTCGATACAAATACAGAAGTCAACAAAAGATCCCTCCAATCATTATCCAAACTCATCGAGTTTTTCAATCTTTTGACTGTCTACAAACTTCGATTCATTTATGTTGGAAGAAATGCCACGCTCCCTGCACGTTAAAGAACCCTTGTAGCAAGCTTTTTTTGAGTGGTCCGTAGGTGATCGGCTACAAGGCTAAATTCTCCGCCCTTTTCGATTTCATCCTACTTTTCTAGTGGCAGTCAGAATTTCCCGTCCCATGACCCTTTCCATACCCCAAAGTGATTATTTATTAACAAACTTGTTCTCGTCTTGATATAGCTGAAATATTGCTGAGTAGACGTTAAACAATATTCAATCAATCAATCAATCGATTCATTTAAAATTGTTGAAAAGTGGCAAAGAAATGGGAATTCACATACGGGTACCCATTTTGTCACATAAAAGAATTTCCACTTTTGCTTTGATCATTTTCAAAATTTGGAAGGGTATGGTGCTCAGTTTACTCATAATGACTTTACTGTGTCGTTTGAGGCACCAAGACACAGAAATTGTGGAAGATAAGGATTCATTGTATCGGTTCCTGACAGAATTTTGATTTGTTATTAAGGGAAATAATTTGTTGGGGCAAAAATGCAAATTTAAGAAATTCGAGTTTTCCGAGAAGGCATGACCAGATGGAAGGTTGACCTCATAAACTTTTTTCAAGTGTCTAATCTGATTATCTCGAAAAAATTAGACACGAGGACTCCTGTATAATAAGGTCCAATTAAACTGTGTTGTAAAACTTAATAAATTTGTAATGGAAATAAAAATACCTTGATCCTAATTTTTTGTTGTTGAGTATATAAACAAACAAAAAAAAACTTTTTTCACACCAAATCCGAATTTCTTTATTCACTATCCACGTCACGTTGAAAGACCTGACCAATTCTTCAACATGAGTTGGCACAGGACAAAACAGCATGCCTGTGTATATATCAACATCAATGTAAGAGTAAAGAGTAATTTGAAAGCATTACTGTTTTTATTTACATTTTTTGTACATCTAACAAAAGTATGAACTAAACATCAAAATCACTTACTTGAAGTTTTCACCCTACATCCGAAATATTAACACCCTAGCTCTTAATGACTACCTTCTGGATTTGAGGCTAATGTTTGTTTTTTTTTTAATTGCCCTCAGGGTAAGGTTAAGGTCAAAATGTCTACAAATATGGTATGCCCAGAAAGCTCTCATCATATGCAAGTCGCATATCATTTATAAAACCCTACCACTAGATGACTACCTTCTAAAAGAAAAGTTTAAGTTTTAAAAAAAATTGCCCCTAGGTCATGGTACATGTATATAAGTATGGTACCTCTAGAAAGCTCTAATTATATGCAAGAAACATATCAATTATAAACATGAATACTATTAGTGACCAGCTTCTAGAAGCAGGGTTAGATTAATTTAATTGTCTTGAGGGCGAGTTAAAGGTAAAAAAAGTCAACAAATATGATACCTTCAGAAAGTTCTCATCATTATTAAGTCACATACCATATATACACATCCCAGCTCTTAAAATCTCTTTTTCAGAAGCAAGGTTAAAACTTCGCTGACGTTGCCACCTTAGAAATTGTCTCTCAGGGCAAGGTCAAGGTCAAAATGTTTACAACTATGGAACCCTGAGAAAGATCATATCATAAGTAAGTCACATACCAAATTTCAAAATTTTAGCTCTTATGATCTCAATTTCAGAACCAAATATAACGGAGGGCGAGGGTATATGTATGACCATAGCTGTCCAAACATTCATCATGCGGATCTAAAAATGTATCTTATTCATAAAAGTTTGTATAACTACAGCAATTAAGATCAGCAATAAAGTTCGTGAACACTTATATGAGATGATCAGTTTTAAGTTTTCAGTAGATCCCTGTGTGAAACAAAACAAGGCTCAGGTAGTTTGTAAAGTATAGGAGCAAACTACTGGTATTATTGCCTTTCCCTCTACAATAACATTTTTACTTGTTACGTATTTATTAAATAAAACATCAACATCAAATTATGAATAAACAACAGTAAAGAAAAAAAACTCCTTTAAAACAAAACAAATATTTCGGAGTTTGCCGAGTATATACATATTTATGGACGGAATACTGATGCTTAAATTTGATAATAGATATTAATAGATATATATATATATCAAACGTGTACATGTAATTTGTCCATTTTAATCCATTTTGTATATGTATAATGTTTAATACCGATTGTATTACAAAGTTGAATAGCTTGATAATACCGATACAAAACGGTTTAGAAATGTAAAATTTTTGTTTAATCATACTAAGGGATATACATCTGCTATTGGCAACAGGTGTTCCAATGCATAATGAGGAAATGCTTTTTTGATTACTTTCACAAATAGAGCTGATAATCAAATGAATTACATTGTATATAGTGTTTTGAAATGATGTTCTGGAATTAAACTTTTATGAAAATTATTATCTGGGATAATTTTCCTTTCTACATTTTCACTGACGCGTTCTCATTCACCTTTTAGTAATCATCAAGATCAAAATCTTCATATGAATCATCGAGTTGCTGACTGAGGGTCTGGAAGTCTACTCTGTATCGTAAAATACCTGAAAAATTAAAAAAAAGGTTAAAAGATTTGCAATTAAGCAAATTGTCGCTTTTTTCAATTTTTGCAAAGGTAAAACTAATCGTAAATAAATAAATTAGGAAATGATGCACTTAAGTGCAATTGCCATTATTATACCCCCACAACGAAATTGAGGGTTGTATTGGAATCACCTTGTCCGTCCGTCCGTCTGTCCATAGACATTTTTTTGTCCAGAGCTTATCTCGAAAACCTTTCAATATTTCTCCATGACATTTTGTATGCATGTTTGTAACCATAAGAACTTGTGCATCTCTTATTTTCAGATTGATTCATTGATTGTTTAAAAAGTTAAAGCATTTTGGGGATTTTCCGACTTAGAATTTATACTGAAAAATTTTGTCCGACGTCTTCTCAGAAACCTTTCTGAATATCTTATTTATATGAATATCAAATTTTGTCAGAATTTTATGATCATATAAACATGTGCACCTGGTATCTTTAAATTGATTCATTAAGTTTTGAAAAAGTTACGGCTACTTAAATATTTTTGTACTTATGTACCCATATGTATTGTGTCAACACACACTTAAATTTGCACTTACCATATTGATTCAGGACTCAATGAGCGGGGGTATAACTGGCTGCCTCTCGGCGACAGCTCTTGTTTAATTATGTATACTTTGTGATATACATTTCATTGATAAGTTTAAGCCATTATGGCGAAGTACAACAATGTGAATGTATTTTTATCATTTTGTTTCAAATTAATCAAGAAATGGATGTCGACACGATATTAAAACGGTTTTTCCCTTTTCTTAGAGAAAGTATAATAACTGAATATGTGCAAAGTTTTATTAACTGATACCCCCTCTCATTCATGAAAAGTATTTGCCAAGTCTTTACCGAGGTACCACAAGCATACATGTATGATCGATATCATAACACATATCAATTTTTTAATTCAAAGGGCATAATTCCTTGAAAATATTGCACAATAAAATCCAGACAATATGCACATTTAAATATCGTGTCCTTGCTGCATAATAAGTTTCATGAAATTCCATTGATCAGTCGTAACAGAGTAGTCACCCTTGCAGGAATATTGGCAAAAGTCCTATTAATTTCTATGTTCAAAGGGGAATAACTCCTGGAAAAATTGCATGATTAAACTAGAGCTTTCGCCGAATGGCAACCAATTATGCCCCCGCTTATTGAACCCTGAATCAATATGGCAAGTGCAAATTTAAGCGTGTGTTGACACAGTACAAGTATGGACACAATGATATACCTCCCCTTTTTCCAAAATATATAAAAGGAATGTTCTTAGCCCAAAAATCAATTCTATAGGTGCTAGGCAATCTTCCTGTAAAGTTTCATCCATTTTGAGGCACTTTGAATTTTCCCGCCTTTTTCCAGTTTCCATAGCAACGGCAGCCATTTTGAAAATTCTGAGACTCAAAATCATTTCTATAAGTGCTAGACATCCTTCTTGTAAAGTTTCATCAAATTTGAAGCACTTTCAATTTTCCCGCCTTTTTTCATTTTCCATGGCAACCGCGGCCATTTTGAATATTCCAAAAGATATGTGTGCTAGCACATCCGCTTATTGTAAGTTAGATTCCTTTGGAATTTGTTTGTAAACTTGCAAAAAAACATGAATAGTTGTGTTTTTCATTTGTACGGACGGACGGACGGACGAACGGACGGACAAGGGTAAAACAATATGCCCCCCGACTTTTCGCTGCGGGGGAATAAAAAAAAACCAACAACATGCACATCTACATATTATGTCCTTGCTACATACAAAGCTCCATTAAATTCTGTTGAACAGTTCCAGAGAGGTTTCGGGTACATGCATATGATCAAAAGACCTACGAATTTCTATGTTCCAGAAGCATAACTCCTGAATTAATTTAACCACATGATGCACAACTACACATTATGGCCTTGATCTACACATATTTTCATGAAATTCCGTTGAACAATTACAGAAGAGCGCTTAAAAGCAAATGGTTAAAACACCTAAATTTTCTAAAGTTCAAAGTTGCATAAATCCTGGAAAAGTTGCACGATGCAAATTCCCGATAAACCTTCATATTATGTCCTTGCTACAAACACAGTTTTGTGAAATTAAGTTGAAAGGTTATAGAGTTATAGAGCATATTGTGAAAACACTTTTAATTTCTAAGGTCAAAGGGCAAAACTCCTGGAAAAATCAATCGATGAAAAATCCCTCACAATCTGCACATCTACATCTATATATTCATTAAAATCCGTTGAAAAGTTACAGAGTTGTTGCGTTTACAAGCATATGGTAAAACACGCCTAAACATTTCTAAATTCAAAGGGACGTTACTCCTGAAACAATTGCACTATGAAAAGTTTCCGATATTAAGCGCATCTACATATTTTGTCCTTGCTACATACAAAGTTTCGGGAAATTCTGTTGAACGGTTACAGGGGAGTTGTGCTTAAAAGATCTGGCAGCTGATAAAATTTCAATATGAAATACTGTTTTTTACCTCCAATACCACCAAACCCTTGAACAAACTGACATCCTTCTCTTGTCCTGTCAGACACTATCTCTAATGAAGTCCCTAAAAAGGACAAGATAGAGAATTATAGATCAAAATCATATAATTTATTATGACAAAATACTGTTAATCGTGACTTCATATTGAACTTAATTTTAGGTGATATATTCATTTTATGATTGACACTTTAATAAAAATGTACAATGAGATATCATTTAAAGTAGTGATGAAGCATGACTTGAGAAGCTTAATCATTTAAAATTTAAAAGAAATGGATAGATGTGGCGTTGTTCAACATTGAACAAGTGACTTCCGCGCATATCGGTGCTAGGGAACGTCTTGAACTTACTATGAGGTACGAATTTTTGCTCTTTGTTGAAGTCCTCATGGTGACTCAAGATGAAGAAGATTTGCTTAATTATGTTAATCTTACCATGTATTTATAGGGATTTTGTCCAATGTACATTTATTCCATATCCCTTATTTGTTTATTTACCGTGGAGTTTGTCTCTCATAAAGTCCGTTAAAAGATCCCCCGCGCTTGAGGTGTATGCTCTGTATAGTTTGTCAGTAAATGTGTGAATTTTCTTATAAGAATCCACTTTCAAAATTGAACATTTGGCTTTCTTTTTTGTAAAAATAATAAATTACTTTTTTAATAATCTGTAAATATCGTCCCACAAGTGCAACAAGGTACCAAGTGACATTTTGGGCGAAATTGAGTTATGTGCACATCTTAGGAGCTACTATTGATATCTAGTTGGCCTGTCAAAATAAAGCTTGTATTTTTATTCGTTTATGAGATAATCAATTATGTTATTTGGTACCAACTCAGCGCATTTCCCACGTGGAACAAGGAGCCAAATTACACTTGGTTCCTTTTTGCATAATTTATTTTCATATCAAATATTCACATAATAAGTGTCTAAATATATGAAAAACAGGATATAACATGTATAACCGTTCAGAATTAGTCTGAAAATAATTTTGTGATGAAAAAAGCTACAAAAATAAGATTAATATCTTTAAATTACAATGGTTTTGTGTTTATGAAATGATTTATGCAGAAAGGTACCAACTGACACTTGGAACCTTTTTGCGCAACGAAATCCAGCTTTTTTGTGGAAATATATGCTTAAAAATGGGTACCAACTAACAAAAGTGACAATTCTATAAATATAAAAGGAGCTATATACCAAGCGAATTGTGTAAATAAAGAGTGAAGTAAGTCCATTCTATGAGCCAAAATTGGAAGGTCTATCTCTATTCTCTGACTTATTGAGAAGGTCGCAATTTTCAAATTGTGTTTTCTTTAAATTGCATTTTTGTCAGTTGGTACCTTGTTGCACTAATGGGACGATATATTGCCCTTATCTGCCGATTTTACTCGCCAAGTTTTCTTACAAACAACTCGTTGAGTGCCCTAGGATTGTTTATAATATGTTGTATTGTCTTTGGTCCCTTCGGCGGGCAACGGATAACAGTGTCTGTAAGAGTACTATGCACGAAATGTTATACTTGTTGACCCAGAATCCATGACAAAAATGACCTAAAACAGGGGTTGGGTGTGGGTTTGTTTGACATTTAGCAAATGAATTCCTCTTAAACTGGTGCTTTGGGCCGTCTTGAACTTACTATGAGGTAAGAGTGTTCACTCTTTGTTGAAGGTCTCATGGTGACTTCAGGATGAAAAACAACAATGAAAGCGTTGTTCCATTTGTTACAATGCATTAATAGGGATTTTGTCCCATGTAAATTTACTCCACATCCCTTTATTTGTTTATTTATTAAGCTTAAGTTGAAATAAAGGATTTCCGGTTTGGTGTTAACGGTGCTCTGATATTTTTAAGTTATGTATTTAATTTGCTATTACATATTCAAACTAAATTGGTCTAAATAATCTGTGAGTATGCTTTTCGTGGCTTATTTATATTTAAAGAACAAAAGAATATAGTGAAATATGGCAGAATTTCGACAGATTAATATTGACAAGTTAGTGAAAAGGACAGAGTTAATGAAAATCAACAACTGTACATAATAAGTTGAAAAAAAAACTTTTATCAGCATGGAAGAGGTACAAGTTGTCGAAATTGCCATATGCAAAAAGTAAATTTACAGTTACTTCGATATTTTGTTATTTAAGATGGTTCGGTAGTATTCCGCCATTTTGATTTCATGTTTCATGCTTTGAAAGATATTTCTTTTTAAAGAAATATACAAAAAATTTAAAATTTGGACAAATCTTTACAGTATTTTGCTAAAAAAACAAATAATGGAATTCGGAATAGTATTTGTACTGTAAAATTATTTAACATGAAAATCTAAACGATGGAGATAATATCCAAAGATATTTTGCGAAAAATTCACTACGAAAATTTTGATTTTGAGTAATAATTACATAATAAGATCCGTAACCCCCATTTTTCTTTTCTTTTTTAGAAGGTTCAATATTGGGGCTTGCAATTATTGAAAGTGTTAAAATCCTCATGGATGTAACTAGAATAATTTTAAAAAAATAATATTTTTCCATTACGTTTCAACTAAAAAAATACCTATTTTCGGTGATAGATTTTGACCTTATATGACCCGTAACCCCAAATTTTTATTTAATATTTTTGTACAGTTTTGGAAGTGTAATTCTGCAATTTATTGAAAAATTCTGATGGATTTTTCTTAAACTCCTGAACCACCTGAATGAATTATAACCTTTAACAAAAATAGTCAGAAATTCTTAATATACACGTATATGAATGTTCAAATGATTCAGTCTATTATATTTCGAGCACTTTCTCAAACTTCTATGTCGTTTGATATTGAATTGTCAACTTGACTAAAATCCTAGAAACTAATAAATTGATATTTTATGAAAAAAATCAAAATCCCAATTACTTACCAAAGTATGTATAATTATTCACAAACCATTCTAATAGTGGCATTTTGTCTACCAATTCAAATTCTACACCGGTCTGAAAGAGTGAAAACGCATTTTTGAAGCATCAATATGTACAGTTGTTTCTCAATTGTAAAGTTTAATGTGGGGCAGGCGTTGTACACTTGTGCATTTTCTTTGGCTATTCGACTTAAAGCTTTGCATGCCCTATTTAATGTAGCTTATAATGTAATTATTTATTCAATTCCTTCATATATTTTATCAAAACTGATGGGTTAAAGGAATTTTTCATGCGAACACAAGATAACAATCATTGAGTTTTTTTTATTATTTTTAATTGTGTTTGTGATATACGTATGTGTTCTGTATTACTTAATCTTTTTCAATCTATTTACAATCTTCACGTAGGATGTAAAACGATAATTTTAAATATATTTTACTAGTTCCGCCAGAATGAATCTTGAAAATTTAAGACATAGAAGTGGTGCTTTATCCATTATAATAATGCTATCGTTCAATTTTAGCAAAAATTAATAGAATTGTACAGTCGCTTTTATGATATAAGTGTTTACAATTTTAGACAAAAACTTACAAATTGATATTGCAGTGGAACGTTGTACGTTTATGCATCCATCAACGAATTATATGCATTTTATCAAAGTTTGATAGTAGTCTTCTTAAGACATATCCTTATTTAATTTGGAAAAAGCAAGGGAACTGTGCATATAGATTATTATGCAAGATGAAGTTATGCACATTTATTGCTGCGGTCAGGGAAGTGGGAAAACTTTCAGTCTACAGAAATTAAGATTTACACCCCAAGTTCTCTACATCTCATTGACGCACCCTCGTGCAAAGACAACATTATATACATTTGTCAGGTTTTCACGTCTGATATATGTACGATGTAGACATTTCATGTCAATGAATTTAACGCACTGTGTAAGCTTGGGGTGTTAATCTTGACTTCATTACAATAAAAGTTTTGCCACTTCCTTGACCGCAGCAATATAACTTATGTTAAGTATTTTTATACACTTCTACCACAGTTTATTGTTCTAAGCTCCATTTTGAGTTCAGTATTTCTAGATCAAGATTTACAATTAAGAAAGTAATTGTGTTGAGCATTAATTATATGTCCCGTTTTGTATTGATTATATATTTTGTTATGAATACTTTGATTTAATCTAATTGTAATTCCCGCTATGCAATCAAAACAACCTGCAAAGCTCTGGAAAATAAGAATTTATTGTGTAAAAAGTAAAGGCTTACATCTTTGTCACTGAAATATGATGGGTCGTTTTCTTGCTCCGGCTTCAAAAACATGACATTCTCCACTGAAAAAATCAAAAATAAACATCAATGCATCAACTAAATAAATCAAAATACACGTGCTATCTTAACTCAGATTGACGTAAACTAAATAATCTATATTTATGTAATTATAAAGCCCAAATAAATTCTTTGTGGCAATGATAAAATCACTATCAGGCAAAGACGCAATTTAGAGCAGTATTTACTAAATTCTAAGTTTTGTAATGTAATTGTTAAAGTATTGACCATATTTTCTTTTTGAGCATAGTCTTAAATCATTTCAAATCTCCTCTTTAATAGTTTCCAAATATTGATTATTGATGCACTGCCAAAATTGTAGGAAATTAGAAAATACCGAAGTAACAGTTAATTTAGTTTCTGCATATGCGCATTTCGACTACTTATTTTCTCTTCAGTGCAGATAAAATCAAGATGTTTCGAAATGCATATACCAAAATATTAGATAAAGCTAATAGAGAACAATTTACCGATATGATCTAAATAGAAGAGCCAAAATTAGGAATTGAATTATCGCTGAACGATATAAAATGGTGAAATGTAATTCTATCTAGATAATTTTACATTTATATATCTTTTAATTCTACTTCCTTTAGAATATTATCTTGCATAAAAGTATTGATGAGACAAATGTTGTATATAGTTTGTCCATTGCATTTGGTCTTCATTGTTATGAAATGTATCCAATTAAAACATTACAATTCTGAAAATATTCTAGTAATTTGCATATTCCAGTCAAGTGAAGTGATATTAATTTCTTATTAGGTTTAAAAGTTGTGCCATCACTTGGATATTAAACTGAATAGACCTGCCACTTTGACAAAATCAAGCCACTGCAAAAAGTACACTTCCGGTTATAACTAAATTTCATGAAAGTGGAAGTCAGAACTAAAACGTAGAGAAGTCAAAATAAAGCTTTAAATTCTGATCTCAGATCTTCTATCATTAATAATAAAAACTGAATCTCACCATTCAAGGAATGATTTTGAAGTACAAATCTTGTTATCTGTAGGTTTTCCCAAACAATCAATGTATCAACAGCGCCCATCTCTAATGCCCGTAATGTGTCCTCAATACCAAAACAGTATTTTCCGGTGTCTTGTGCAATTTCCTCAAAATATTTACCTAAAATATAACAAGTATACCATAAAAAATATCATATTGTGAAGCATACATTTGCTAACTGTTTTTCATTGACAAAATAACACTATAGTTGTTACAAATACTGTACTTTTAGTGCGACACCAGGAACTATACATGGTGGTGATTTATCGAGTTTTCTCAGTAAAATAAATGTCATATTGTCACCGGTGAAAATAAAGAATTTCTAGTCACCGGATGACGTTTTAATGAAGCGAGGTCACAATTTCTCTTCAATGTCGTCGACAAGTAAACAGCTGGCGTATTGAAATGAAAAAAATAATCCGTATCTAAAATCTCTATTTTTGAGTAGAAAGTCTATATAATAAAAAGCATAACTAATCGACGTCATGAATATCAATAAAAATGTCACTCGTGTAGATCAACGCAGTGGATTTAACTCGTTGCAGAACAAGTTCTGCAACTCGTTAAATCCTTCTGCGTTGTTTGGCACTCGTGACATTTTTTTTGATATTCACGACAGTCAATTAGTTATACTATAAATAATCGTTAGAATAATATCAAAGCACCTTATGCAGACAGGGGAAAGTTATAAAAAGTACCACAGTGATCATACCTACTCATACTCATATAAAATTCCATGCGATGCAACTCTCTGAAGCATCTTGACATACAATATGTATATGCTAACTTTCTTTTAAAACCAAATTTGTACTGATTTGCGTTTTAAATCTTTATAAGAACAATCAAGGTCCTTAATTCATATTAATAAAGCATTTAACTTGTCACACTTGCACATTGTATATATCCGTTAAAAAGGGTTAGCAGAGCTTTAAGACTTCAATGTTTTAAGTGCAATTGATTATTCTGTGATGACGGAAGTGCATTTTACTCCAAATTTTTTTTTATCACAGATTTTTATAATACTTTTATTGCATAAATCAATTATGCAGACGTTCTTTGTGCTCTTTCTAAATTACTTGAGCCAGCAGAGACTATAAACACCATATGGTAAAAATTGACCCCTAAAAACTATGGTACGTATCTTTTTCAAATGTATGAAATCTTTATTCTAATACGAGAACAATGGAAACCATGACGACTAGCCATACGAAAATCTCCAATAACATTATGAGCGATGTCACAAAATTCTTTACGCTGAAACACACAATGTCTTGTGCACAAAAAACGTCAGAAAATCTTATGTAGTGGCTGTCATTACCGTGTACACTATAGGTCCGTCCAGATCATTAAATGTCATATAAGAATCGAAATAATTCATGTTCACCGGTGGTTTGTAGTCGGCATACATATGGGTGTCCATTATTTTCATTTATTACATACACAGTAGAAATAAAAGCGTTTTTGCATGATCAATATGATCGGAAGTAAGCTGTCCATATTTTCACACCCCAGGAAAATAATAGGTTATTTTATGCTCCTCGTGCATCTCAAACAAAATAAACGAATTCCGGTCCATATTGGCCTGGGCAAATAAAAGACTTCCGGTCCATATCGAACTGGCATTTCTAAACGCCGGAAGTATGTAATAAAATGTTTAATACATGTGCATTTCCATATTGACCTGATTATCATCCCTCGACCCATATTGTCCCTCGACTTCGTCTCGGGCCAATATTGGTGTCTCGGGATGATAACCAGGCCAATATGGAAATGCCCATGTATTAATCTGTATTTATTTTACCCCTCGCTCCTCTTCGCTACACTCTGAGTAAAATATTAACGAAAAAAATGGCCACCCATATGTAAATCTCCAACAAACCACCCCCCAAGTCAAAATGAACTGCTTATTTTAGCAGTATTTTGGCAGTTTATAAACAGTTATTGAAATTTTAGGCAGTTATTAAGCCTTCTTAGCCAGTTCTTCCTTTGGCAGTCTAGAATAACTGTTTCTTTGAAAATGATAGCAGTTAATTTAAGCAGTTAGAATTGATTTAGGCAGTTCTATATTGGCAGCTTTTTTCTAAGAGGTTTCTTGGCAGTTATTTCAAGGGAAGTGATAATGTTATAATTTTATAAAAAAAAAAGGGGCAGTTCTTAACAATTCATTGCAAATTTTGGCAGTTCTTAGCAGTTCAAGCAGGGTCAAATTGACTCTTTTCTTCAATACATTTGTTCCTTTCTTGTAAGCATTCGAATGATATGATATACATGTCATGTGATCATTTTGAAAAGAAAAATTGGCTCCATTTCCTGTTCACTTTTGTCTTGTTTGGATGTAAAAGATGGAGACTGAGGATGATCCATACAATTAAAGTAGGTAATGTAGGTGTAAAATACATGTGTAAAGATGGTTGATTGTATCTTCGTGAATTCATTTCATGTTTATTATGAAAGTATATCTAAATAGAAAAACAATATGCTTTCAATGCAATATTTCAGAGCATACATGTAACAGAAAATTCCTGCTAAATGTAATGACATGATTTATTATATAATATTACATCTTCTATTGAAAATTGTTTGTGGAAGACTTTTAATTCCTGGGATTTAGAACAGGTTAATCAATATTCAAATTTTTAATAAGAAAAAAGTAAAAAGGGTTGATTATGCCACTTAAAAAAATAAAGGGGTAGGAAAATTTGCTTCTATTTGTGAGCCCAAGTATATAACTCTGCTCTTTTATCAAGAAATATTGAGGGGATTTTTATACTGAATAGCATTGATTTGAGTATACCCTGCGTAGACAGGCTCGGTCTCATAATCCTGATTTTCATATTCATCTCAGAATTCTGCGCACAAGGGGACGACCATTGGATTCTCAAGCCGGGCTGGGCAATTTTGTATGGATCGATTATTTTCATATAAGTCTCGAACAAATAGCAAAAAAAGTTTCGATCTCCACTTCAAAATCAACAATTTTTTTAATTTATTTATTTTCACGACAAATATGATAAGAATATGGATTTTATTTGCAATGGCACCAAAATAACTTTTATATTTACAAAATCACCATGCCCCATGAAAAAATCAAATGGATTTCAATTATTTATATGTATTGCATGTTCCTATAAATGGAAAAGGATATACATGTACTGTATAAGGGGTTTATTTGGTCAGAATTTTAGAAACATTTCACAGAAAAGAGGAAAAGGTATGAAAAATTTTAGCGTTTTAAATTTCTGCAGATTACGAATGACAATGATAAGGAAGCATGGAGGGAACATGTGAATTTTTTTTTAACTTGTGGCCATGAGATACTATCTTGTTCCTACGACATAGTATGTCGTGGCCATCAGATACTTACTCATTGTCACGATAAACTTAGTCGTTGCAAAGTGTAGAAAAAAAAGGGAAACGGGGAATGCGTCAAAGAGACAACGACCCAAAGGTATTGTTCCAACGAGGTACTATCTCGTTCCCAAAACATACTAAGTGGTGGCCACGAGATAGCTATGTCGTTCCCTCGAGATGCTAATATATCTCGTTCCCATGACTTACTAAGTTTTGGTCACGAGATACTAGGTCGTGGCCATGAGATAGCTAATGTGGTGGTCATGAGATACTAACTTGTTCCCATGACATACTATGTCGTGGCCATAAGATATTATCTCGTTCCAACCACATAGTAAGTGGTGGCCACGAGATATACGAGTATGAGTAAAGCTCGTTGTTGAAGGCTCACGGTGTATAAGTATCTCGTGGCCACGCCCTTAGTATGTCATGGCAACAAGATAGTATCTTGTGGGAACGAAATAGCTATCTTGCGGCCATGACTTAGTAAGTCGTGTGAACGAGATAGCTATCTCGTGGCCACAACTTTGTATGTCGTGGAAACAAGTTATCTATCTCATGGCCACTACTATAAGTTTGTCATGGAAACGATTTGAAGTATCTTGTGGCCACGACATAGCTATCTCGTGGCCACGACTTTGTATGTCATGGCCACGAGATAGAAAAAATTCACATGTCTACTCCATGCCTCTGTACTATGCTTCCGTATAATGACAACAATTATGTGATTTATCACTTTGATGTTTGTATTGAAAATGTGAAATTTTTGTGAAGTAAAAGAACTTCATACAAAATGTATAAAGATCGAATGCAATAAAAATGAATTGTCATTTCAGATTTTATTAGAGAAATACAATATTTCTAAATATAAAAAATGTTTGTGGAATTTATTTTCATACTTTCAGTCAATTCGAAAAATAGAGGAATATAAAAACCTTCAAAATAACCTCTTATACAGTATATGAAGCAATTTGTACTAGTGTATTTGAGTTTCTTCATTATCTTTTTAATTAAATGCAGCATCTGACTGTATAATTACCAGGTAATGATTTTTAGGAATTTATATTTTTGAAGGGCACGTAGCTTTGCAGGTCAGAAAAATAAATTTTAGGAGGTTAATTATGTTCTGATGAGAATAAGCAAGCCACTTGGCTATAAAGCTTAATGTACAGCAGAGACATATACATAAGAAATGGCCATGCAGCTCATTAAAATTATTGCAGATGGAGTTCTTCATATGTGTTATGGTCTCATGTTCATTTACTCCATATCCTTTCGTAAAATATGCAAACTAAATAAAGAAGAAAGTGTTATCCCTATAAAAATACATTTACAGAAATTGTAAAATCGCGAAAAATTAGTTACTGCGAATTAAGTTCTTCTTGAGAGAAAAAACAAGAAATAAAGTATCTGCAGAAATAAGTTTGTTTTCAGTATGTATATTATTTGATTTGATCTGATTTATTTATGTAGAAATACATGCATGCATACTAAAAAAGAAGAAATTCAGGTCTGAGAAGCTATTCTGACAAGCAGTACCTATGAATAATGCATTAACTCTTGGCAGTTATTTAGCAGTTGCTAATTAATATTCATGAGGTTTAAGTAGTTTTTTTAATAATTTGATATAAATATATTCATGAGATTTTGGCAGTTTTTACACATTTAATATAAATATTCATGAGGAATAAGCAGTTTTTTCAAGCTCATTTAAATTTTTCGTGAAAATAGCTGCTAAAAAACTGCCTAAAAACAGCTAAGAAACTGCCTAAAGCAGCTAAGGACTGCTATAAACTGCCTAAAAACTGTGAAGGCTATGAAAACATAGGTAATCAACGATTACAAAGTTCGCCTCGTTATGGCACTTTGTCACAGTAACAAAATTTGATGTTGACATCACATTTGCATGCCTAAGCAAGGTTACATGATTCTACCATGTATAGTGGCTGAGATCTGAACTTGCCTGAAAACTTGGACATAAATCACTCATGCGTAAAACATAAGTCAAAGTGACCTACTTTTGCCTGGATGCTGATGTACCATCAGGGATGCATGCCTATGCAAGGTAACATTATTCTTCCATGTACAGTGACTGAGATCTGAACTTGTCAAAAAACTTGAATGTAAATCAATCAAGCAGAAAATATATGTCAATGCTGATCTATCATCAGAGATGGATGCATATGCAAGGTTACATGATCCTACCATGTAAAGTGACTAAGATCTGAACTCGTCCTCAAACTTGAAGGTAATTCAATCAAGCGTAAAATATAGGTCAAAGTTACCTAATTTTGTCTGGATGCTGATACACCATCAGAGGTTCATGCATATGGAAGGTTACATGATCCTACCATGTATAGTGACTGAGATCTGAACTCGTCTGAAAACTTGAATGTCAATCAATCAAGCGTAAAATATAGGTCAAAGTGACCTAATTTTGCCTGGATGCTGACCTACCATCAGAGATGCATGCATATGCAAGGTTACATGATCCTACCATGTATAGTGACTGAGATCTGAACTCAGACGTAAACTTGAATGTAAGTCGTTCAAGCGGAAAATATAGGTCAAAGTGACCTAATTTTGCCTGGATGCTAACCTACCATCAGAGATGCATGCATATGCAAGATTACATGATCCTACCATGTATAGTGACTGAGATCTGAACTCGGACGTAAACTTGAATGTTAGTCGTTCAAGCAGAAAATATAGGTCAAAGTGACCTTATTTTGCCTGGATGCTGACCTACCAACAGAGATGCATGCATATGCAAGGTTACATGATCCTACCATGTATAGTGACTGAGATCTGAACTCGGACGTAAACTTGAATGTAAGTCGTTCAAGCGGAAAATATAGGTCAGAGAGACCCAATTTTCTTGGAGGCTGTGAGATAGCCCAAGATGCACCTGCATACAAAGTTTGATGACTCTACCATGCATAGTTGCAGAGATATATGCCCAAATGCGGACGCGGACGTAGACGTAGACGTAGATGCGGACGCGGACGCCGGGGGTACTCCAATAGTCCCCCTCAACTTCGTTAAGGCGAACTAAAAACTGCTAATTTTTCTATATTATCTGATTATTTGTGGAAGGCTAAGAACTGCTAAAAAAACTGCCTGATTCTTAAAACTTGGAAGGTTAAGGAACTGCCAAGAAACTGCCTTCCACTTTGACTTGGGCGGCGCCCATGAATTATTTCTTAATTTACAACAAAAAACTTGTTTACCAATCAGTTTCTTCTCTTGTATAAATTTGATATCAGCTAATCCATCAGACACAAGTTCTATAGCCTGGTTAAATCCGTTCTCTCCTCCATAAGATACATCTACTATTTTTATTACCTTGGCTTGTAATCTCTACAAGGACAATTACTATGTTTTAAAATAATGCAAGTAAAAATATGTCTCTAAAAAGCTCTGAGCTATAAAATCGTTAATTCAGATAAACTAGATAATCGAAAAAAATTAATCTCATTGCAAAACGTGAAATTTTAACCAATTCACTATATGGTAATCGAACTCGTCTGATTGTATTGAAGATAAAGGCCAGAAACCACCAATTCATTTCTTTAACATTTTCAACTGAAATTCCCCATATTCAAATCTGTCTGGACAATTTATCTTAAGTTTAACCTGTATGAAACCATATATTTTCCGACAGGTGCATATCTCGTCAACATCATATCAAAATTTCAGCATACCCTTAAAGCCTTCGAAGAGAGTTCCGAAGGTTGGAAAAACCCTCTCTATAAATATAAACGATTACGGCCAAAACATGACGCATTGATAGTATACCGGAAAACCCCTATGATAAGTACTCAAAGGATCATTCTAGTCAATAAACTTTGGTCTCAAAATAGGCATGATACATCAATGTTCAAACAGGTGTATCATATGTTTCATTCCGACGTTTATTTTTAAAGGGGCAAGAATTTAAAGTTATATTTAGATTCTAAAAGAGCTACTTTTTCATTTGTTCTAACCGCTGATTGGCTGAATTGGTGGTTTGACACCTTAACATGATATTAAAACATTCCGAGGTGTAATCGCTGTACTTTTTCATTTTTTTAGTTAATTTCCAAATTGTATACAGAAAATAACATTCTTTTCCAAATTTTTTCCTCATTTTCATCACTATTCAAAATGTCACAGATTTAGTGTTTTCAGTGCTTTGATCAGGCACAATCACTCATAGATGTTAAACATGGACACAAAACCAAATATACTTCTTTTGTGTCATGAATTCTCAACCCATGTTTAAAACAAAGCCCTTAGAGTATTTTTCTATCAAAATATGGCTGCAAATGTTCAAAGCTACCTTTAAAATTTTGAAATCATGCTACAAAATGTCACCCTACCCCCAAATTTGAGAAGGTGCTTCTGAGGTAAATTTTGAGACTTGAAATGGTCTTTACCTTGGTTGTGGTCATACAAATAGAATTTTAACTGCAGAAAATAACGCAAAAAGGTCAAGAAGACAGGGGAAAACCAGTTTTGTTTATTTTTTGAGCTTATGAAGAATATTAGGTTTGTGAGTTAGCCGAAAAGACCGACATGAATAGGTACAGTGATAGTATTAAAACTACTGAAAATCCACCCAAGTGCATTTATTTTCCTTCGGATGATTAAATATATAATATATAAAGAAAATAACATGATGAAATAAATGCAAATTTATAAAAAGGGTGGCAAATTCAAAATCTTGTCCCAAAATCAGATGATAAAATTTTGACTTTGCTCTTGTTTTGACAATGTGGACCCTAAAATGACAATTTTACACTGTTTAGTTGAGGAACAGCATAATATTTTTTATTGCTGAGGTTCATGTTCACATCAAACTGCATATATAAGCACAATTCCTGCTTAAAAAAATTATTGTAAACAAATCAGACAGATTTTTATATCAGGCATCTCAGTTAGAGTTGTCGCTTTTGTTCGCAACACTGAAAACATGAAATTTGTAAATATTGAACATATAATCATAACAGTGGCAAATTCCTGTGTAAAATCAGCCTACATTTGATGTGTTTAAACTATTTCACACAGCTAACCCTTCTAATTTTGCACAAAATCATGAAAATGGCCTAAAAATGGCATTTCAGTGTCAAAATACAGAAATATTACATAACGACTATTTTGGCCAACATTTTGGCACCAGCTGGCTAAAATTTCAATCTTTACCTCAAATTCATCATTCATACATTTTTTGCATCAATTTAGGCTATCAACAATTTTTTATAAGATGTTTCAAAATTTTCGCATATTTTGTGTTAACATGATATTAAAACATTCCGAGGTGTAATTGCTGTACTTTTTCATTTTTTTAGTTAATTTCCAAATTGTATACAGAAAATAACATTCTTTTCCAAATTTTTTCCTCATTTTCATCACTATTCAAAATGTCACAGATTTAGTGTTTTCAGTGCTTTGATCAGGCACAATCACTCATAGATGTTAAACATGGACACAAAACCAAATATACTTGTTTTGTGTCATGAATTCACAACCCATGTTTAAAACAAAGCCCTTAGAGTATTCTCTATCAAAATAAAGCTGCAAATGTTCAAAGCTACTTTTAAAATTTTGAAATCATGCTACAAAATGTCACCCTACCCCCAAATTTGAGAAGGTGCTTCTGAGGTAAATTTTGAGACTTGAAATGGTCTTTACCTTGGTTGTGGTCATACAAATAGAATTTTAAATGCAGAAAATGATGCAAAAAGGTCAAGAAGACAGGGGAAAACCAGTTTTGTTTATTTTATGAGCTTATGAAGAATATTAGGTTTGTGAGTTAGCCGAAAAGCCCCATATGAATAGGTACAATGATAGTATTAAAACTACTGAAAATCCACCCAAGTGCATTTATTTTCCTTCGGGTGATTAAATATATAATATATAAAGAAAATAACAATGAAATAAATGCAAATTTATAAAAAGGATGGCAAATTCAAATCTTGTCCAAAAACCAGATGATAAAATTTTGACTTTGCTCTTGTTTTGACAATGTGGACCCTAAAATGGCAATTTTACACTGTTTAGTGGAGGAACAGCATAATATTTTTTATTTCTGAGGTTCATGTTCCCATCAAACTGCATAAATAAGCTCAATTCCTGCTTAAAAAAATCATTGTAAACAAATCAGATTTTTATATCAGCCATCTCAGTTAGAGTTGTCGCTTTTGTTCGTGACACCGAAAACATGAAATTTGTAAACATTGAACATATAATCATAACAGTGGCAAATTCCTCTGTAAAATCAGCCTACATTTGATGTGTTTAAACTATTTCACACAGCTAACTCTTCTAATTTTGCACAAAATCATGAAAATGGCCTAAAAAGGGTATTTCAGTGTCAAAATACAGAAATATTACATAACGACTGTTTTGGCCAAAATTTTGGCACCAGCTAGCTAAAACTTCAATCTTTACCTCAAATTCATCATTCATACATCTTTTGCATCAATTTAGGCTATCAACAATGTAACAAAGACATCTATGAAATGATGTAAGTACTGTGGAAGTGCATCTTAACTTCAAAATTTTCGCATATTTTGTGTCAAGGTTAGAGACCACCAATTCATTACTTTAACATTTTCAACTGAAATTCCCCATATTCAAATCTGTCTGGACAATTTATCTTAAGTTTAACCTGTATGAAACCATATATTTTCCGACAGGTGCATATCTCGTTAACATCATATCAAAATTTCAGCATACCTTTAAAGCCTTCCAAGAGAGTTCCGAAGGTTGGAAAAACCCTATCTATAAATATACACGATTACGGCCAAAACATGACGCATTGATAGTATACCGGAAAACCCCTATGATAAGTACTCAAAGGATCATTCTAGTCAATTAACTTTGGTCTCAAAATAAGCCTGATACATCAATGTTCAAACAGGTGTATCATATGTTTCATTCCGACATTTATTTTTAAAGGGGCAATAATTCAAAGTTATATTTAGATTCTAAAAGAGCTACTTTTTCATTTGTTCTAAGCGCTGATTGGCTGAATTGGTGGTTTGACACCTTAACATGATATTAAAACATTCCGAGGTGTAATTGCTCTACCTTTTCATTTTTTCAGTTAATTTCCAAATTGTATACATAAAATAACATTCTTTTCCAAATTTTTTCCTCATTTTTATCACTATTCAAAATGTCACAGATTTAGTGTTTTCAGTGCTTTGATCAGGCACAATCACTCATAGATGTTAAACATGGACACAAAACCAAATATTCTTGTTTTGTGTCATGAATTCTCAACCCATGTTTAAAACAAAGCCCTTAGAGTATTCTCTATCAAAATAAGGCTGCAAATGTTCAAA